>ML778975.1:1146652-1195009 GCA_009831015.1 Picea engelmannii
TCCTGATTTAGAGGTCTTTTACTTTCAGCCGTGTTTATACCCCATGAAGTATTTACACCCCAGAAGTATGTACACTCTTCCACGTGGGGGAGTGTAGAGGGGGGGTACCCCCTCTGCGGGGTCCGGGGGGGCTATCCCCCCGGTTGGGGGGTCTAGGGGCAAGCGAGCCCCCAGCAGGGGTTCGGGGGCAACGTCCCCCGATGGAGGTTTGGGGGCAAAGCCCCCGAAGCAAAAATTGCCTTGTAAAAGTATATTGTAATTTCATTGTAAATCTGGACCGTACATTATAAGGTCGCAGATCTAATGATAGAGATTATGTTAGGGTTTTTTTCCCTAGAAGACAACCCTCTTTTATGAGGGAAATGTATTGCGGCTATGTAGGTTGGCAAGTATTGTATTCTGAGAGAGGAGACTGTGAGAGAAAGAAGAGGAAGTTACAGCAGGTTTTGTTGTAGGTTGTATCCCTTCATTTTGCTGGATAATAATAAAGAAAGGACCTGGCAATTTCTCTGGTGGACGTAGCCCACACTGGGTGAACCACGTAAATCCATGTCTCTCTTGTATTGTGTATCTTCTGTGTTTTATTTCCGCATTTGTTTTATTTTATTGCTCTGCGGTCTTGTTTTTCTAACACCTCCAGGATCAATTAGACCTAGCTAAGATTGAAGAGGCTCTTGATTTCAGTTATAAACACTTTCCGATGCCTCTGTTCATTATTTATACATACTTGAGGTGGAGAGGAATAAATTATTGTTGGAGGAGGAAGAAAGATGGCGACAAAAGAGTAGGCGAAAAAAGAGTAGGCGATATGGATTAAAAGTGGTGATAAGAACACCAAGTTTTTTCATCGTTTTGCAAGCTATAGAAGAAATAAAAAATACATCTAGGAGATAAAGGATGATACAGGGGGCATCCATTCGAGACAACAGGCATCAAGGAAGAAGAAATTAAATACTTCAAGTCTTTCTTTAGTGATACAGGCCAGAACATCATTGAAGATCATATCAACTTTGTCAGGTTGTTCCCAAACTTTGTGAGTGAGGATGATGTTCTTTCACTAGAAAAGGCAGTTTCGAAGGATGAAATCTATGAGATTCTAAGGGGTTTTGGTAGGGACAAAAGTCTCGGTCCTGATGGATGGACCGTTGAATTTTTCTTTAATTTTGTTGAGTTGGTTGGACATGATTTGTAAGATATGGTTGAAGAAACAAGAATCAGAGGGAAGCTTATCAGTTCGATTAATTCAACTTTTCTGGCTTTGATTCCCAAAGTTAATAGTCCATCTTCATTCAGTGATTTTCGACCTATTTCTCTTTGTAACTTATGTTACAAGATCATTGCTAAAGTTATTGAAAAGAGAATCAGGCCATTATTGTCTAGATCACTTTCAAAAGAGCAATTGGTTTTTCTTAAAGGAAGACAAATAATTGATGCAATCGGTACTGCACAAGAGTGTTTACACAGTATTAAAAATAAAAAAAATTCAAGCCATAATCCTGAAACTTGATTTAAAAAAGGCCTATGATTATAACAATTGGGTTTTCCTAAGATTAATTATGCTACAATGTGGCTTTGGGATATCAACAACTAATTGGATTATGGCTTGTGTCACCTCTACATCCTATTTTATTTTGATTAATGGAGAGGCTTCCAATTTCTTCAAGAGCAGTAGAGGACTTAGACAGGGTTGCCCACTGTCGCCCTTGCTCTTCATCCTGGTTATGGAAGGTCTTAGTATTTCCTTAAAGAAAGCACAAGCCGATGGTACTCTCACAGGGATAAAGGTTTCCAGAATGATAAAGGTTCTTCACCTTTTATTTGTTGATGACATCCTTATAATGTCAAGATCTCCTCTTCCCGAATGGGAGAAAATACAAGCTATTCTCCATGTATTATGTCGGGCCTCGGGATTGGTGATAAATGCTAAGAAGTATGTTTCCTTGTATTCGAGAGTTTCTCTGGAAACTTTACTGTCTTTAAAAGATTTACTCCTTTTCTCCTGTAAAGAACTTGTTGGGGGTTTTAAATACTTGGGATATTTGTTGAAGCCAAATTGTTATAAGTCGGAGGACTGGCAATGGCTTATCGAAAATTTTGAGACCAGGATAAATCATTGGGGTAATAAATGGCTCTCTTTGGGGGGGCGCTTTGTTTTAATAAAAGCGGTTCTAGAGAGCCTTCCGGTATACTGGATGGCCCTTGCACATATATTGATTTCAGTTCTCCACGGGATCCGCAAGTTGAGTATATCATTCCTCTGGTCAGGAAACAAAAACAAGCGATGTTACCATTTATGTAGCTGGCAATAAATAACTAAACCTAAACACTATGGAGGATGGGGCCTTCGGAATATCTTTGTTTTCTACAGAGCTCTGGAAAAAAACACCTTATGGCAAGCCTTGATGAACCTGGGAATTTGGCACAGTGTGATCAAGGAAAAATATTTTCCACATGAATCAATGTTGTCTTGGATGTGATCAATGGAAGCGTTCTCGTCCTTTGGATCATAGTCCTGGAAAAATATCTGAAATACCTTACCAGTTATTCTTCAATGGATGGCATGGATGTTGGGATCGGGACATTCTATCTCAGTTGGGAGAGATGTTATCCTAGGTTTGGGACATGATTCTTTTTTAGTGCAAGACTTGGTAAAAAGTCTCAACCAAAGGAACATCCATCTCTTATATCAGGCGAGTCGGATCTCGGTGAGAGGAACGATTGGACATAGGTGGTATAGCAGTGTTGAGTTGGTTCTGGAGGTGATATGTTGGGACAAATTTATATTAAGAATGTTTATGAAGCCCTCTCAAACAAATTATGGAAATTCAAGATAGGGGGATGGAGGAGGAAAATATAGAAATGGGACTGCCCATTGAAGCTAAAGCTTTTCGTCTGGCTCCTAACTAAAAACAAAATCTTAACCTGGAAAAATTTGCAGAAAAGAGGTTGGAAGGGGCCTGAATTATGTTATTTATGCGAAGTTAAGAGAGAATAAGGCAAACACATTTTTGTCAGTTGTTCCTTTACTATTTCAATTTGGGAGGAAGTGAAAAATGCTCTAAAACTTACTTATGGTTGGAATGGCACTTTGGTGAATGATTGCATCCAAAATTGGGCATCTCAAAATTTTAATTTACAATCTCTTCCTACTTATATATGCTGGAACATTTGGTTGGACATAAATAAATCAATATTTGAGGATAGGATCCCATCTTTGCAGAGAATTGTTTATCTTGCTCTAGGAGTTGTGGGTAAAATGGGTAAAAAACAAAACGATTATGTCCCTAGGCTTATATCTACATTCCTTCCTGTAGATAAAGCTCATGCTTGGTTTGATGGGGTTGCACAGCAGAATGGTACTCTTTGTGGTGTTGGTGGAATCTTAAAGGTAGATGAACATAAAGAGTTTAGATGGACTTTAAACTGTGGAAGGGGAACAAATTCCAAGGCAAATCTCATGGGAGCTTGGGCTCCTTTAACTCTTGCCTCAAGACTTTTAGTTTATGACTTACATGTTTTGGGGGATTCCAAGATCGTCATTGATTGGCTTAATCGAAAAGGATCACTTATGGTGGCCAATTTAGATGGTTGGAAAGATAGAATCACTGAACTCATCCCTCTTTTCAGATCTATCTCCTTTGCGCACATATATAGGGAAGAAAACAAGGAAGTTGAATGTCTTTCAAAAAATGCTCTTTACTTATGCCAAGGGAAAATTGCATACAGTCAATGGGTAGGAGGCCATGAGAGCCCTACACTCTTTTTAAATATGTATTGACTATATATGAGACTTCCATAGTGCTAGTACCATTTGGGTATGATGTTGGTTTTTTATCCCTCTTTGATAGAGAATACTTTTGGCGATGAACATAGTGCTTTTTTTAGTATTTTCGAAGAAGAAATTTTGGACAGGTCTTAGGATGATGAATTGTTTTTAAGACTGCCTCCTATTTTGGGTCTGACCTTATAACGAAATTATATGTTAGTGATGTACTGATTTTATATATATTCGCTGGGGAAATCGACAACTCGTCGGTTCTCGTACTAGCGTGACACGGGGTCGATACCCGACGGCTACCACTATAACCCCAGGTGCATCCACGCAGCCCGCATGAATGGCGCACAGGTTAGTCGGGGTGAGAATCGAACTTGAGACCTCCTTTACAAATTTCCTTCTATATACACGGCACTTGCCAATCCGTCTACACCCTTGCGAGCTGTAAACAGATTATATTATTATCAATATAATGTGGATTTTTCTCTGGAAAAAAAAACAGATCAACTTCCTTAATCTAGAAAAAAATAATTATTCTACTTTTTCTCTTTCTAATGATAATTATGTGGTTGCAAATTACTCTTTATATACACAAAGCAATTATGCTTAAATTTGTTTTAATATTTAATATGATATGGTTACAACTTACGATTTATTTTATATACACAAAATATGTTTATATACACAAAATATGTTTTAATATTTAAATGTACGACAATGTAGGAAAATATAAATTTTTTTAAGTTTTATATTTCAAAGTATGGACGTAAACTTGTCGACGTACTCCTTCTCCAAGACCGTCAAAGAAAATCATCAATACATAATGCAATGGTAATTTGGTAATTTATGAGACAACATGGCTCTTTCTTTTTATATATTTAAAAAATATAAAATATTATTATTAATTAAGGATTATTCACTAAAAATTATATGACAATCTTAGTTTTTGGTATATGTGAATATGGGTGCAACCACATATTATAAGTGCAATTTCACAAGTAGATTTGATGGCTACTTCTATAAAATCATAATGAATATACATCAAAATAAAAAAAATTAAAACACTAATTATAATAACATTTTTTTTATATAATTAATATATTAATTGTTAAACAATTATTAAATATAAAAGAAATATTTTTTATATTAATTGATATATTGAAACTATTGTGATCTTGGAAAGCTTTTCTTAATGTTTTTGTATCAGAGAAATAAAATTTTAAAGAAAGTAATCTATTACCTTCTTAAGGTCTGATAAACCAATTCGGTCTCAGTGGATGTTAATCATCATCATCATTATATTTGTTTAAATGTAAATGATTCAATTTAATCATATCTAACCTAGTAACATCATTGGGAAGTGATTGCCATTAATTGTAATCATTGTTCAAGTTAAAATTAATTAGGAAAAATTAAATAACATTGACATTTTCTTGCTTATAAGTCTAGAAAAGCATGTGTGTTCTAGTTAGGTCATACTTTGGAGTGATATGGATAGGAATAATATGCCACAACTTTTATGTATCAGTTTATTTTAAAAGCTTTTGAAATTTTCAATTTACACTTAGATTGTGAATAACCACTAATGACTAGATTTAACCAATTCTAATTCAACCTTTAAAGGCATAGAGTAGTCATTGTCACTTTTCTTTTGATTTTAGGCTATACATAAGTCATACATTATTACAAGTTGCAAGTGTTTCATAGTTTTCACTTTGTACTATATATAATTACTATATCAAAACATTCATAAGAGGCAAGTTCATGCTCTTTTTGGTGTTGGTGGTGTCTTAAAGGTAGATGAACATAAAGAGTTTAGATGGACTTTAAACTATGGAAGGGGAACAAATTCCAAGGCAAAGCTCATGGGAGTTTGGTCTACTTTAACTCTTGCCTCAAGACTTTCAGTTTATGACTTACATGTTTTGGGGGATTCCAAGATCGTCATCGATTAGCTTAATCGAAAAGGATCACTTATGGTGACCAATTTAGATGGTTGGAAAGATAGAATCACTGAACTCATCCCTCTTTATAGATCTATCTCCTTTGTGCACATACATAGGGAAGAAAACAAGGAAGTTGATTGTCTTTCAAAAAAGGCTCTTTACTTATGTCGAGGGAAAATTGCATACAATCAATGGGTAGGAGGCCATGAGGGCCCTACACTCTTTTTAAATATGTATTGACTATGTATGAGACTTCCATAGTGCTATTACAATTTGGGTTTGCAGTTGGTTTTTTATCCCTCTTTGATAGAGAGTACTTTTGGCGATGAACATAATACTTTGTGTAGTATTGTCGAAGAAGAAATTCTGGACAGGTCTTAGGATGATGACTTGTTTTTAAGACTGTCTCCTATTTTGGGTCTGACCTTATAAGGGAAGTCTATGCTAGTGATGTATTGATTTTGTAAACAAATTATATTATTATCAATATAATGTGGAATTTTCTCTGGAAAAAAAGAGGCAAGCTCATGGCAAGTGTCAAAGTTGCTTTCTTATTAAAGTGTATTTTGTCAAAGTTGATTGCTTATTAAAGTGTATCGTGTCAAAGTTGTTTATTAAAGTGTATTTTGTCAAAGATATTTTCTTATTAAAGTGTATTGTGTCAAAGTTGTTTATTAAAGTGTATTTTTTCAAAGTTGCTTGCTTATTAAAGTGTATTTCTATCCAAGGCTCATGCCAAGTGCCAAAGTTGCTTATTAAAGTGTATTTTGTCAAATTTTATTCCTTATTAAAGTGTATTTATATCCAAAGCTCATGCCAAGTGTCAAAGTTGCTTATTAAAGTGTGTTTTGTCAAAGGTTATTGCTTATTAAATTGTATTTCTATCCAAGGCTCATACCAACTGTTAAAGTTGCTTACTTATTAAAGTCGATTTTGTCAAAGTTGTTTGCTTATTAAAGTGCATTGTATCAAAGTTGTCTATTAAAGTGTATTTTGTGTGTTAATATTTCTATGATGAGAGTTATTTTTAGTTTTTGGAATATCCAATGTATGTTTTCGGTCTATATTTTGAATCCATAGTAAGATCCATTATCGAGACAAAAGTCTCACAAAGAAGTGGGACAACGCCAGTATTAATACAAAGCCTATAAGACAACAACAAAAATCCCCAAAGTCAACTCAAAAGAACTAAGGCATCTACTCCTAGGAAACTAAACAACTAAGTTAAAAATTATAGAAAAACAAATATAAAAAATAAATTTTATTATAACAAAGATTAATTGTAAAGAAACACTAAAAAAATTAATATTATACATTAACTATCTACAATATATTAACTAACAAACCATATATATATATAAACTAACTAACTTACTAATTATATATGTGGTATGTTAACTAATAATAATTAATATTATTGCTAAATTAATAATATTACAATACACTAGTTAGTATATATTAGTTAGTATATATTAGTAATATACATAAATCCTTACTATACATTAAATAATATTAGTGATAGCATACACTAGTATTAGTACTATTCATAAGTTAATATTCTATTATATAATAATAGATGATAATAATATTAATGTATTGTTTCATATTATTATTAATGCAAGTTAACTATATTAATCCAAGCTAATTATAAATATAGTATATTAACTAATCAACCAATTATATATAAATAAATTACTAATATATGGGTTGTACATTAATAAACAATATATTAAAATTATTATTAAATTAATACATTGGATTATATTAATACCAAGACAAAAGCAAGCTATTAGGGTAATAAAAGTATAGTATTATATATTATAAAATAGAATTATTATAATAATTATACTTAGTTAATATTAATGTGATAGGGTTAGGATTAATATTAAAACCATAAGGGTTATAATTAATATTAAAATAATATATAACAAAATAAAAAAATAAAGAAAATACTTATTGAGTAAAAAATAATTAGGAAAAAATAATTAAGTGAAAAGATAAACAAAACCAAAAGACGAAAAAAGAATAAGTAAAATGAAATAACAAAGGATCAAAATAAAAGAGGTAAAATAATTAAAAATTAAAAGTAAGGAAAAAGGAAGAAGGGTTAAGAATAAAGAAAGAAGAAGAGGAAGGTCACATAACAACCAAAAAGAAGGAGTCCCCGAGGTGTAGGACAGTCGGTGACGGAGTGTGTTGTTAAGCCACTCCGTGATGTTAAAGTCACCGGTTCGAAACCTGCGGGGACAAAAAATCCAACCATGTTAAAGGTTGGTGTGGCTCAGGCCGGGTGCGATCCCCGGGTGATTTTGACGGCTTAGATGCCCCTGAGTCGCGGTTTCTCAAGCCACAGGTTAATCGCGTAGCCAACAGGTCCCGCACAAATTAACAAACAAACAAAAAAAACAACCAAAAAGAAGGTTAAAGAATAAGGAAAGGTTAAAGAACAAGGAGAGAATAGAAGGAACCATAGTATAAGAAAATAAATAAACAACACACGGGAGGATTAAAGCAATCTTGCATGAAATTATATGTTTCTTTTGTGGTGTATTAAAGGGTGTTAGTTCTCGCTAATATTTAAACTTTCATCTCACTTAAGGTTGTTAGGGTGTTTAATTATTTTTATAGCTTTTTGTGATTTGATGTTTAAATTATTTTTATTTTTTTAAAGATTTTGATGTTTTATGATTACGTGTGATGTTTGGTTGTAAGGGAGTGTTTTATTAGGGCAGAGGTGTGAGTATGCTTAATTTTGATGTTATCTCATTGTTCTTTAATCGTGGTGTGAAAGGAACGACCAATTTCTCCTATGTAACACTTGTCACATAAACACTCAACTTTGTAGACTCCTTTGCACTAATATTGATCAATGTTGTCTTTGACAAATCTCATTTTCTGCTTGATAGTCTCCAATGGTGTAAAAGAGGTTGTGATTTTTTTCTTCTCAAAACCATGGCAATCCTATTGGTGACCCTTGAATGCAAGGAAGATAAGTTATCTTACTAAGGTTATCAATATTTAAGGACCAACGCTCCCCTCCTCCTTCTGTGGCTTTACTTATTGCACTTATGATATCTTTTTCTTTAGAACCTATGTTTTTGAAAACCTTGGATAAATTATATTTTTTTTTATTAAGGTACTCCTTATCAAAGATTTTGATTTCCCTAGTGGCCAACGTATTAAAAACTCTAATTTTATGGGTGAGGTAGTTAGTTTGTTTATATATATAGATAGTTGACGTATGAGATTAATAATAGTACAAACAAATATATTATTATTATTAATATTAACTTATGAATAGTACTAATACATGCTATCTTTCTCTTTGTATCTTATGTTTTCGAAAACCTTGGATAAATGATCTTTTTCTTGATCAAGGTGCTCTTTATCATAGATTTTGATGCCCCCACTGGCCAACGTGTTAAGAACTTTGATTTTATGGGTGGGGTTACGTGTTAAGAACTTTGATTTTATGGTTGGGGTTAGGCAGATATATATAGTTCATGTATTGGATTAATAATAATACGAAGCAATATATTAATACTATTATTATATATTTTAATATTAAATTACGAATAGTACTAATATTAATGTATTCTATTATTTTTTATATCATTAATATTATATATTATTTAATGTATAGTAAATATTATTTAATGTATAGTAAGAAAAAAAAAATTATTTGTTAGTGTATTGGTTACTTCTAAGATTAGTTTGTGGACTAAAAAATTATGATCTAAGGGTATTTAAGTTGTTAAAATTATTCAATGATTGCATTGGGTCTAGGTCAAACCAATTCTTAACATGGCTGGATTTTTTTGGATGTCTCTTCTAAAATACTGCGCATTTCAAACCTTGTCTGTCTTACAGAAGGAAACCCTCGAAATCCAATCACGAATATAGCAGGATTTGACGTATAGTAAAAACTTATGTATATTACTAATATATACTAAATAGTGTATTATAATATTATTAATTTAGTAGTAATATTATTTTACTCTTAGTTAACCTACAACGTATATAATTAGTAAATTAGTTAGTTTATATATATGGTTTGTTAGTTAATATATTGTAGATAGTTAATGTATAGTATTAATATTGTAATGTTTATTTACAATTAATCTATGTTATAATAAAAATTCATTCTTTATTTTTATTTTTTTCATTTTTTTCATTTTTATGTTTCTGTGAGCCTATGCCTTAGTCCCTATGAGTTGACTTTGGGGGTCTTTGTTGTTATCTCATAGGTTTTGTATTAATACTACCATTGCTCCTCTTCTTTGTGCAATTTTTTTTGTGATGGTGGATCTTGCTATGGATTCAAAATGTTGGTTATGTGTTATATTATTTGCATGTGTGTATGGGGTGCATCATATTTGACGACAACATTTAACGATCCCATCAACTAACGCTCTCATTGTACATGTGTGTCAGACACTTTTTCAAGGGGTAGAGGGATAGCCCCCCCTGCTTAGGCGAAGCCTTCAGCTTCAGGGCAACGCCCAAAAAAAAAATGGGTGTTTTTTTTCTATTTTAGCGATTTTTGTTATTTTTAGCGAATTTCTAAATTAATCCTGAATTAAAGGATTAGGGTTTTGGTAGCTGCAAAATACCTAAAATATTGTATATATTTTATTTTGAATAATGAAATTAATACAATGAAGAGTTGATAGGTGTGGCACCAAGGAAGGATGTTTTTCTCCTAGTTAAGGGTTTCCAGCGTAAATCTATGTGTACTGTGTGTATGAGCCATTAATTAATTTTTGTTTTTCTTAAGAATTTGCATGCATAGTTTTACTTCACAGGTTTAAAATTCACACGAAACATAGACTGACAACATACATTGTGGATATTCCAAAAAAAATGTATTTTGTCAATTTTGCTTGCCTATTAAAGTGTATTTCTATCCAAGGTTCATGTCAAATGTCAAAGTTGTCTATTAAAGTGTATTTTTTCAAAGTTGTCTGCTTATTAAAGTATATTTCTATAGGCTTAGGTCAAGTGTTAAAGTTGCTTGTTAAAGAGTATTTTGTCAAAGTTGCTTACTTATTAAAGTGCATTTCTATCAAAGGTTCATGCCAAGTGTCAAAGTTGCTTGCTTATTAAAGTGTATTGTGTCAAAGTTGTTTATTAAAGTGTATTTGGTCAAAGTTGTTTGCTTATTAAAGTGTATTGTGTTATTAAAGTGTATTTATATCCAAGGCTCATGCCAAGTGTCAAAGTTGCTTGTTTATTAAAGTGTATTTCGTCAAAGTTGTTTGCTTATTAAAGTGTATTGTGTCAAAGTTACTTATTAAAGTGTATTTTGTCAAAGTTACTTGCTTATTAAAGTGTATTTATAACCAATGCTCATGCCAAGTGTGAAAGATGCTTGCTTATTAAAGTGTATTTCGTCAAAGTTGTTTGCTTATTAAAGTGTATTGTGTCAAAGTTGTTTATTAAAGAGTATTTTGTCAAAGTTGTTTGTTTATTAAAGTGTATTCTGTCAAATTTGCTTATTAAAGTGTATTTTGTCAAAGTTGCTCGCTTATTAAACTGTATTGTTTCAAAGTTGCTTATTAAAGTGTATTTTGTCAAAGTTTCTTGCTTATTAAAGTGTATTTCTATCCAAGGCTCATGCCAAGTGCCAAAGTTGCTTATTAAAGTGTATTTTGTCAAAGTTTTTTGCTTATTAAAGTGTATTTCTATCCAAGGCCCATGCCAAGTGTCAAAGGTGTTTGCTTATTAAAGTGTATTTCTATCCATCGCTCATGCCAAGTGTCATAGTTTCTTATTAAAGGTTATTTTGTGAAAGTTTCTTGTTTATTAAAGTTTATTGTGCCAAAGTTGCTTATTAGAGTGTATTTTGTCAAAGTTGTTTGCTTATTAAAGTGTATTCCTATCCAAGGCTCATGCCAAGTGTCAAAGTTACTTCCTTGTTAAAGTGTATTTTTTAAAAGTTGTTTGCTTATTAAAGTGTATTTTGTCAAAGTTGCTTGCTTATTAAAGTGTATTGTGTCAACTTTTCTTATTAAAGTGTATCTTGCGTGTTAATATTTTTGTGGTGAGAGTTATTTTTAGTGTTCGGATAATCCACGATGTATGTTTTCAGTCTACGTTTCAAATCCATAGTAGGATCCATTGTCAAGACAAAAGTTGCACAAAGAAGAGGGGCAACAGAAGTATTAATACAAAACAAAATTACAAGATAACAACAAAGATCACCAAAGTTGGCTCATAAGGACTAAGACGTTTGCTCCAGGAAACCAAAAAACTAAGTTAAAATGAAGGAAAAACAAACAAACAAAAAATCATTTTTATTATAACACAAATTAATTGTAAAGAAATATTATATATTAACTATCTACAATATATATATATATAATAACTAACTTACATACTAATTATATATGGTGTATGTTAACTAATAGTAAAATACCATTATTACTAAATTAATAATAATACAATACTCTAGTTAGTATATATTAGTATAATACATAAGTGTAGGATTTTAAGCACAAGCCAACATCTAGTTGTGATAAAAAAACTACAGTGGAAAAATTGCAAGAAAAAGAAAGAAGAGAGAATGAAATAACACTCAAAAAGACAATATTGTTGAAGAACCAATTTGTATTTCACTAGTATAATAATGCTTGACATGAGTACAATATATAGGCTCTCAAGGGAGAAATGTGCATAAGGTTAGAGTTCTTTGTGCATGCACTAATTATATTTAGTAAATTCTTAACTAATCAATACCATTGGTTAATACCACGAGTCACTAAGTGGTAAATGATAAGTTTGACTCCACTAATAAAGGAAATTTGAATTTCCTAAGGGGATAAGTTATCCACATCTAATGCACATTAGTTTCCCACTCAATTCCATATATTTAGACCTACTATAAATGACACTACTAAAAATAGGAAACCCCCTAAATTTTAGGAATGGATAAAAATGTACGTACCTTGAAAAGTGGAATGTTGTGCATATACGTACCTTGAAAAGTGGAATTCTATTATGCAGTTGCTATGAAGAAGGATGGTGTTGTAAATCAAGAACCCCATCATGTATATTTCCTCGGATCTATCCTGTCCCACAATGTGAGAATCCCTTGGATGTTGGTTGAGAATTGTACATTCTTACAATAATAGTGAGTGTTAGTGGAGTACCAAAAAAATGATAACTAGGTCCCTATGACTTGGCAATTTATTCCACTAGCTTACTAGTTTCCTGTAGAGTATGATGTGCCCTCCCTAGCTTGAAATTTGGATATGCAATAGGTTTTTGATGGTCGTCTAAATCATATTTTGAAATATGATTAAAACTATGATCCAAAGAAGGTGTAAAATCATCTCGAAGATCTTCCTTTGAAAAGGGAGAAAAAGGTGCAACTAATTCCTCTTGGAGTGCATGCAAGGGGCCTTCCTCGAACTTGTCATCCGGTTTTTCTCTACTTTCTTCATTTGCATGTGTTATAAGAGTAACACAATCAGATTTATGAACAAAATGAGAAAATGTATACAACCTAGAATAATGATCCACCTCCCCAACTACAACCTTGGAACTGACTTCTTGTTGGAAATATTTTTGTCATTGATTTCAAATATAGGGGGAGACTAAACATGTCCAAGATAAATATTGCAAGATGGATATAGTTGGAAATATTTTTTTTGGATTTTTGATGCTCAATTTGGATACCCTATCTTTGAAGGAATTTTTACCCTGGATACCTAGATCAAATGGGAGCATAGGTTATATAGTTGGAAATTTTATTCTTAGACCTTTCCAATGGTATATGGAATTCCCTCTAACTCCCTAGGAATGAGGAGATATGAATTTTTCAGTTAGACAACGCAACCAAAAAATTCATGTCGGCTCAGAAAGTATTTACAAGTTGGCCCTAAAAACGAGACAAAAAATACTATAAATACATGATAGATGTGCACAATTGTAGAGAATCCAAGCAAGAGATCAAGTTTGAGGTGTGTAGAAGAGATCTGAGGCGCGCTAAAGGAGTTAAGGTGTATTTTTGGGATCTAAAGGTGTGAAATATAAGTGTGAGGGGTTTTATTGTTCTTAAGGTGCACTATGAAGGAATGAAGGTTTGTGATGTTGCAAAGTGCATTGTTTTGATGTTGTGATGCTGCAGTTTGGAATCATATTTTGGGAATGCTACTAGGAGGCTTGCTAGGGAATAAAGGCTAAATATAACTAGGGTTTGAATCTATGGGCATGATGATGTTGTGAAATGCATGACGTATGAAGTATGCAGGTGAAGTAAGAATAAATATGTGTATGAAGATCTTATATTGGTGTCTATACAGGTCTTACTAAGTTGGTGCTCAGTTGAGGATATTGGTGTCTCTAGTAGGTTGATGCCTAAATAATATCTTGTTGAGTTGGTGCTCATTGGTGTCTCTGGTAGGTTGGTACCTACAGGTGTTGTTGATTTGGGGTTCAGGTGAGGGGAATGGTGTCTACAATAGGTTGGTTCCTGCAAATATTGTAACAATAGGTCGGTGCCTATAGGTCTTGCTAAGTTGGTGCTTAGGTGAGGGGATTGTTGTCTCTAGTAGGTTGATGCCTACAAATATTGTAATAGAAGGTTGGTGCCTACATGAATTTATAAAGATAAGTTTTATGGTTTTCTCCTGATTGGATTTCCATGTTAAACTTTGTGCATTGTAATTTGATTTTATATGTGATCATTGTTTCTCATCTAATGAATGATTGATGAATGGTTAAATAAAGTAAAAAGTATATTGTATTGATTCACCCCCCCTTATCATTGTAATCATAAGTTCAACAATCGGTATCAGATCAGGTTCCTTCAGAAACAATTTAACCATTGGAAGGAAGATCCCGAGCATATATGGATTGTAAGTAAGATCTCCCTACAAACAAATCTCCTTTGTTTGATTGAAAAAAATATGCATCATGGCGTATACGAATGAAGACATATTTGAAGGCCCTTGGATTTGGTATTTGGGAATCAATGACAATAGGTTATACATATGAAGTTGGGAAGGAGTCAAGTGAAAACAATGCAAAAGCAATAGATGTCATATTAAGTGGCCTATGGGATTCTAATATTTTCAAGGTAATGAAGTGTACATCAGCTAAACATGTTTGGGACAAGATAGAAAACATTTATGAAGAGAGATATGGTGATTGCTCCAACCCTTAATCAGGGACAAAAGAATTACAATTTGTGAGAAAGCTAAAAGGAGGACATGGAAAATACAAAGGTAAGATACCCTTCAAATGATTTAATTGTGGTAGAATAGGAACTTTTTCTTCTAAATGTCCATATGCAGAAAGGGAAGATAGGGATGATGAAGAAGAATCTCTCTCCATAACCATGGAAACAAATCCCGATGATGAAGAAAATGAAGATAATCAGAAAGAAAATCCAAATTCATAAGAAAAAAATATTGAAGCAGAACTCATTAGTTCCTTAGAAGAAAAATACAAGCTTATGAAAAAGAAAATAAAGAAGAGGGAGCAATTGCATAAACGTGAAAAGAAGGATCGTGATCTTGAATAATCAAAGAAGATCATTATTATCCTAAAAATTCATCTAGAAGAAGCAAAAGGTATAAAATAAGTAGTGAAAAGTCAACTCAAAGAAAAGGAAGAAACATGTGAGAAGTTAAAGTCTAAAGTTGTCTCATTAAAAGAGGAATTGAATAAGTCAAATACTTAGTTGAAGTTTGAAAAAAGCACTAAAACTTTAAATTATATCCTCAGTTTCCAAAGGCAACCATTAATTAGGACTGGTCTTGTCTACAAAAAAAAAAATCCCCCAAGGGAGATGCAAGCACTATGGTCACAGAGTCGTTAGAAAAGGAAAATGAAGAAAATCCTAATAGATATTCTAACATTCTCAAAGGATCAATAAAAAATGAAAGAAACAACAAGAAAGGAAATCATGACCAACAGAAACCTAATTCTTCTCACAAGAATAACAAGAATGAGTTCAAAGAGTTGTTCCACTAAGAAGGCCTTTCACAACCCAGTACCAAAATCTCTTTCTTGGCTATTGTTTTTCTTGCAATAATTTTGGTGATAAGGAAATATATTATAGAGCTTATGCAAGAAATCATCATGTGAGAGATATAAATATAGGTTCTTATAAGACCTCAAAGGATGATTATGTGAGAAACAAAACCAAAAGTTCTCATGGGTTTGCTAACAAAAACTACAATTCATTTTCTCTTATACTTGATTACAATATTGAATGTTACAATTGCAATAACTATGGGAACATAGCATGTTACTATAGAAGCAATATAGTTGGATCCCCTAAAAAAAACAAGGAAGAATATGTTCTTACCAAGCATAGAGAAGAATACACTAGGGTAAGGAAACAGAAGCAATAAGAACCGAAGAAGGAAGAATGTAGACTTGCACTTTATGCTCAAAATAAAGGGAACCAATGGTACATTGACAGTGGATGTTCAAAACACATGACAGGGGACTAGAATAAGTTTCTCACCTTGAAGGAATAAAAAGGAGGCAATTTTACTTTTGGAGATAATGCTTCTGCAAGGATAGTTGGAAAAGGTACTCTTAATATTGATAATGGAAAGAATAATACACATAATGTATTGTATTTTGAAGGGTTAAAGCATAATATTCTAAGTGTTAATCAAATGTGCGATTAAGGTTACAACCTCACATTTCATTCTAAAGGGTGTGAGATAAGGAAAGCAACTTCAAGAAGATTAGTGGAAAATGTAAACATAATCTCAAGTGATTCATACATACTCGATGAAGTAAAAGGATAAAATTATAGTATGGGAGTGATATCTATCTCATATTATCAGTAAATGGAAGCACAAGATCAGGGGGATAAGCCCTTTTCCATTGATGTCAAACAGGGAGAAGTTGTATATAGAGGAAGAATTGTAGACACAAGGAAAGTTGTAGATAGAGGAAGAATTGTAGACCCAAGGAAAATTATAGACATGAGGAGTATCATAATTGACTAAGGGTTGCTATCAATGAAAAAGGAGGAGATCGTTATAAATATTTTTTTCATTGATGTCAAACACAAGGGGAGACTACAGATGACCAAGATAAATATTGCAAGATGGAGATTGTTGGAAATATTGTTTTTGGGATTTTGATGTTCAGTTTAGATACCCTATCTTTGAAGGCATTTTTACCCTATATACCTAGCTCAAATGGGAGAATAGGTTATATGGTTAGAAATTGTATTCTGAGACCTTTCTAATGTGTTTTTCCCACACAAAACCCTCCCTAATTTCTTCTTGTTCATTTTCCATAAGAGAAGAAATTGGGCCCACCTACTAAAAGTTTCTACTCGAAACCCTCTCAGACTCTCTCAACTTGTTGAAAAATCAACTCACCTTTTTTTATATTCATTGAAACCTTTCAATCCTTCACTTAAAAGATTTATTACCTTTCAAATTTTTTGGACTCTAGTAATACCAGGGAGTTTGTGACGAACTCGAAGACACAGGCAATACCGACGAGTTCATGACGAACTCTTCGACATTGGAAAGGCCACAACACTCAATATTTTTGATCTCAAAGTTTAATGTACTGGAAAATTTCCAATAATTTTTTCAAAGCACCAGCCACCTTCCAACGAACTTTTTCGATACATCGATTGAGTTTTGATAAGATTCATTGATACACTACATTTTGCATACCGGTGTAGATGGTGTGACCATCGTTGATACGTTGATACACTTTCTCTCATCCTCATCGATGTATGGTGAATCAGTGAGTATCACCTCATGTTCATCGATATATCATGTATCATCAAAGTTGCTTAATTTATCTTTGATGCATAGTGTATCAACGAGGTTCATCTCTTTCTCTCCGATAAACTGCTTGCCAGTGATTTTCCCTCTTATGTCATTGATGTACTAGCAGAGAGATGTCAAACCCTCATCAACGCCGAGCATATCAACAGTGATACTCTTTTCCTTGTTGACATAGACCTTTGTCAGTAAGACACACCTTCATCTTGAGACCTCTCTTATTCTCCTCCAGCTCAGATCCTTCTCAGTGCACCCATCAATAAGTTTTCTATCATTTTCGATGATTAATCATTTCATTCCTGACTAGATAACTAATGACTAAAGCCTACCTCGCTTAATCTATATTATTTTGCAGTCATAATTGAGTATTTCCATAATTTGGGAAAGTCTGCTTGTGTTACCAATAACCTTCATTACGCATACCATACCAACATGTATACTTTGTGTTTCTTGTTTTTATGACTAACCATGATCATGAAAGTCTCGTTTATCATAAGGTGGGTTAATTGCAACAACTATAACACTTACGCTAGCTTTGAATTACATCTGAGAAGAAAATTGGCCCTCCCAGCTCCTAAACAGGGTCAAGTGCTCCAAACATCAGTTGGCTATATTCATGGGATTATAGTTTTGAACCACTAACAGCTGAACTCAACTCCAATGGATGAATCAAGAGCTTGTATAACACAAAAAACACAGGGGTTGCTGGAACTGAATTCGGGCAAAGAGGAAACAAGATCGTGACCTGAACTTTCATTAATAAACACCTTTTATTGCAATTTTTTTGACGTTTCTAAAAGTATATTTTTTGTCCGCAAAGCAGTGCAATTGTATTATTTATGTAATTACAATTCCAACGTAATTAACAGAATCGAAATTCAAGGCTTGAAAGTGTCAAAACGATCACCAAAGAGTTCTTTCCCAAATCAGCCTCGTCAGTTGTGACACCAACGAAATGTTTGAGTGGCATGGCCAGTTATATCACCAAAAGCATCTCTTTGTGCTCTTCACATCACAAAAAAGTGGTACCCAAATCAGATTTCATATGAGTAAGTTATGAGATTTCAAAATGACATTAGGCAGCATCAAGATCTCCTTCAACAAGGCAATTGGTTAGCATCTTTTGTTTCACTCCCATACGCAAAAGTTGCATTGAACAAAATATAAATTATTTCGATTTAAAATTATTTAATTTAAAATTATTTGAATATAAACAATTATTTAATTTTAAATTCATTTAAATTAAAATAATTTAGATTAAAATATAATTTTAAAAATATAAATTTAAAAGACTCAAGGAAAATTGGTTCATGACATGGAGGAAGGTTTTCTAAATAATGTCAAAGTATGTATAAAGTGGGGGAAGGGTTGTAATAAATTATTTAAGTTTTCATGGAGGGGAGTGTCTATTATATTTTACTGCACCTTAGGTCTGGTCTATTGTTTCCACAGTTATACACAACTTACCCAATTGAATTGTAAACATAAACACACTAAGATGCCTAAATACTTTTGCACAACAAAACATACAATAACATCATAGATGTATCATCAATATTATGAGACACAATTCAGTTTTGTAATCTTGTTAATATCAAAAATCCTAAGGGAAAAACCAGCCCTCCCAACCAATACAATACCACCAAAATATGAGGAAAACCTTGTCCTACAAAGTCACCAAAACTAAGAACAACCTTGGTCTCCAATAACCATACAAATTGAAAGGACAAACCTCAATAATATCTGGAAATATCCTCTACCAAAAAATATGATGTAGATCATTTGTGCGGCATGCTAACGTCACGTGTCAGCTTTTACTAATATGTACTTTCACCCTTTTGCAAACCGCGTATGACCTCAGAAACGCATTTTTATTTATACATGCATCCTTCCTTACTTTCACATTTTGATCCAAAATCCCTAGGCCAGATCACCTAGGTGCAGAAGTCTCCTTGCCACAAAATCCATACTCCTTAGCATAAGTGTTTACCCACTTATGCTAGCTCCATGATGCCACACTATGATACAATGAGATGCCACAATGACCTCTCTCCTTTATATACAATCCTTGGGGGTCACCATAGAATCCCCTCCACAATTCAACATCAAATTAGGATTTCCTTGTGGTTGTGAAGACCGAACACAAGCCCACAAATCCCATCACCAAACCCATGAATCCCCCACTCAAATCCATTTTTTTTTCACCAAACCAAAAGGATTATCTAGTGCCTCATAAGAATTATCTGCTCGGAATCAATAATGTTACTCATAAGAAACACATATGAGCCACATAAGAGCCACATATGTACCCTTCCTCCCAGAATGTTCTAACTTCATCCTCTTCTCCTTAGGAACATGGATATATACTAGATAACCAAAGATCCTCAAATTCCCTATCTATGGTCTCACTCTTGTGAATTCCTCCTCTCGATTCTTGTCCTCCAAGATCCTATGAGGAGTCTTGTTTTTAACATAAACGGTCTTGTTGCATGCTTCTACCCAAAACTCTAAGGGTAGATCCGGGTCATGCAACATTACCCTGGAGGCCTCAATTATGGTCCAGTTATTCCTCTCTACAACCCCATTTTGTTGAGGGTTGTAAGGTATTGAAGTCTCACTATTAATCCCTTCTTTCTTACAAAATTTCTTGAATTTGTTGAAGGTATACTCGCCCCCATTTTATAACCTAGGGACCTTGATATTCTTCCCTATATGATTTTCCACCAGAGCCTTGAACTCCCTGAATCGACTGAAGACTTCATCCTTGGTCTTCATGAAGTAAATCCATGTCCTCCTGAAACAATCATCAATGAAAGTCACATAGTATCGATGACCACCCATAGATGGAATTGACATTGGTCCAATCACATCTTAATGTACTAGGTCCAAAATCCTCTTGGACATACTATCACTTCTTTGAAAAGCATCCTTGACATTCTTGTCAAGTGCACAACCTCTGCATACTCCTTGATGCTCAGTTCTGAACTATGGGAGACCTGTGACCATGTTTCTTAATACCGGTAGATCTTGGTGATGAAAGTGTCCCAATATCCTATGCCAAAGCTTACATGGGTTATCATTGTCATGCACTAAGGCCTAAGTTGATTGACATGTTAGCTTTTAAATACTGCCATCACGAGTTCCAATGACTTATGTTGAATAAAGACTCAAACTATTTGGTTGGGTAAGAACCTCCCATCAATGAATGCCATTGCATACCCTCTAACCTCCATGGCAAAGATATAGTAGATTCTTCTTTAGTCTAGGTACATACAATACTTCACTCATCTTGAGAGGATTTCCAAAATTCAGTTAAAATGAAGTTGTTCCAACTCCCTTAACTGCATACTTGGCATTATCTCCAATTTGCACCTACAATTGTGAGTTATTCTCTATTAGAGTCATGAGTGATTTATGTGACCTTGTCATATGACGAGAAGCTTTTCTATCCACTAGCCATGTTTCCATGGTGACCTTCCCAGAACAAGAACAAGAACAAGTACAATACTCTTCTAGTATTTTGACCAAAAAATGTGTCTCAAGATGATCCCCTTCACTTTGAATCCCAAGCTCTGATACCATGTTATATTTTATTGCACCTCAGGTTTGGTCTATTATTTCCACAGTTATACACAATTCATCCAATTGAACTGTAAAAATAAACACACTGATATGTACAAATACTTTAACACAACAAAAAATACAACAAGATCATAGATGAATCATCAATATGATGAGACACAATTTAATTTTGTAATATTGTTAATATCATAAATCTCGATGGAAAAAATAGCCCTCCCAACCAACAAAATATCACCAAAATCTGAGGACAACTTTGTCCTCCAAAATCACCAAAATTGAGAACAACCTTGTTCTCCAATAACCATACAAATTAGAAAGACAAACCTCAGCAATATCTGGAAATATCCTCTGCAAAAAAATATGTTGTAGATCACTTGTATGGCATCCTAACATCACATGTCAACATGTACTGATATGTACCTTCCCAAAACACAGATATGCGATTCACCTTACTGGAAACCCGCATATATACATGATTTTCTCCTCTGCAACATGTGTATACCCTATACATGATTTGTCCTCCTGCAACCCATGTATATATGTGCTTCGCCCTTATGTAAATTAACCACATATGACCTCAAAAACTTAGTTTTCTTCACACGTGCATCCTTCCTTAATTTCACATTTTGATCCAGAAACCCTAGGCCAGATCATCTAGGCGCAAAAGTCTCCTTTCCACAAACTTCATACTCCTTAGCATAAGTGTTTACTCACTTATGCTAACTCCATGATGCCACACTATGATACAATGAGATGTCACAATGACCTCTCTCGTTTATGTACAATCCTTGGGAGTCACCATAGAATCCCCTCCACAATTAAACATCAAATTAGGCTTTCCTTGTGGGTGTGAAGCCCTGACACAAGTCCATAAAACCCATCACAAAACCCATGAAGATTCCACTCAAATCCAACGGGATTTTCACCAAACCGAAAGGATAATATGGTGCGAAAGAATATTACCACATGCCTAAAACCTTGGAATATTGTGGGAATACCTTCTAAAGATACAAAATCAACAGGTCCCATGGCCCATGCACCCCCCTCCATGTTGTCCTTTTGTTTAAGTTCCACGCCCCCCTAAAAAAATGATCTGGATTATTTTCGGCATGAAATGAGAATGGAGATATAATAAAGAAATGTATAGAGATATCTCGGATATTCAATAACATAACATAAATGTATTATAGATGAAACCATAAACACAGAGATACAGTAATACACAATTTTCTATTAATGAGCGAAAATGTACAAAGACTATAAAATACAGAGTGAAAGACTCGCTAGAATGGTGGTAGCATATCTCTGAGAAGAGATGTGTCTTCTACTCGCATTAGGAAGAAGATGATTTTACAATGAATCTCCAAATCCCTTTTTATCATAAAGAAAATCCAAAACCCTAACCCCGAAATATGAAAATCCAACAGTTTTGTGGACCTCGTTTTGGGTAATTTGGTGTATCAACTTCCCGGGGGCGTAACTTTGGCATACGATCTCTGTTTGGGGTGAAAAATAGCTCGTTGGAAAGATATAGTTGAGGAGATTAATTTAGGGGGGTGAATTAGAACCTTTGTCTATAATTGAGAAGATCTATCCCAAAAAACCTTCATTTAGGCCCTCAAAATGGCCTCAGAAGTTAAAAACTCCTAAAAATAGTAAATTACCAAAATTGCCAGAAAAATGTTTTGAGCCAATTGGAAAAGGTGGGTGGCCACAAATATCCACCTAAATCAATCCTCCATACTTAGGAAGCAATGGTATCCATTGCATTAAGTTCCCGAGGGAGAGGGAAATGTGTTTGCTGAATCTGCATCTTGATGAGTTGCTTGCCTTGTTGGAGAAGTTGTGTTGCTTAGCTTGTTGAAGGTTGTCACGAACATGTGGTTGGAAGGGTTGGACCTTTTTAACTAGTCTGGATACATGAGATTCCTGTGTGTAGAAGGAATCTTTACACTTTTTTGCAATCTTGTCAACTTGGATCTGTTGGATAGAAGGTGCTTGGGTCGAGGTTGTAGTGGTTGTATTGTCCTTATGTTCACCTTTTGAATAGATTGTGAAGAAGAAAAAATTTGTAGTATGAGATACTACCTTGCGACACTGTTTAGGTGGAACACTAGTTAAAACTACCTCTAGTATTCTGTAGATTTGACCCCTAGAGAAACAATGACACTGCGGGGTCAAGACTCATAAACAACACGGCGCTTCCACATATATGGTTGGCCCAAGAGAACATCACATATATCCAGTGGGGAAACATCACATTACACCTGATCCTTGAAGGTTTGGATGTCGTATGAAAATCAACACTGTTGGTTGATACGAAGATCTCTTCCCTGGCGAAGCCACTCGGTGTTGTATGGTTGTGGGTGTGGTGTTGTCGACAATCCCAATTGTTTGATGAACTCGGCTAAGATGAGGTTTGTGTGGCTTCCACTATCAACAATAAAATTCAGTGAGGTCCCCTTCACCCACATTTGTGAATGAAAAAGGCATTCCCCCTCTTCAGGATCTATTGGTTCTTCTGGTTGAATTGTTGTGGTCACGACAATAGCAGTGGGGTTTTTGTCAATGATTTGTCTTTTACCAGTATTTTCAGAATCATATTCTGAATCAGGGTTCGTATCCTTGTCTTTGATCTGGGCCACCAATGAATGTTTTGAGCGACATTCCTCGGTGTTGTGCTAGGGGATTTTGTGGAAATCACACCATTTTCTGGTGTCCTTCTTTTTCTTCCCGTGACCCTTCTTTTCCTGTGGCTTGGATTGGTTTTTGGGAGACTATCTTTTAGGGTAGTCTTTATCATACTTTTGTTGTTGCAGATTTGCAAACCCAAACTCCCATTTGTTCTAGTGATTAAATTTCTTCTCAATTTTAACAGCATATCGATAAGCAGCACCAAGTGATGAGATGTCCAAAAAATCCATTTCAGTTTGGATGTATATGTGTAGAGCTCCACAGTATTTCAGAACCAAATGTCATTTAAAGTATTTGATACCCAGCTTGGTGCACAAGGTATGGAAGTTATTGGTGAACTCTGGAACTATTTGGCCCCTCTCTTGCCACGGTGTGGTCCATCTCATGTATTGGTCCTCATAGTTTCCAACTGGGTAATATTGTTCCTTTACCGCATCCACAAAAAAATCCCAAGTGGGCTCGACCCCATATATTCTAGACTCCTCTGTGGAAATTTGCTCCCAGTAATTTTCCCACCAATGTTTGACATGGGGGAGAGCTTTGAGGAGTGCGAAGGTGATGTTTTCCCTGTCAGAAATATTATTAACGAAGAAATAACCTTTTAAAATATTTAACCATTTGTCTAGGACATCCACATCTATCTGACATTCAAATACAAGAATATAAAAATTAACTTGTACGTTGAAAGAAGAGGTTCTTCCAAAGTGGTTGTTTGATGAATATGTGCATATTGCTATTGGTAGGCATTGAAGGATGTGGAAAAAATTCTCCATCATTTCGTCCCTCTGTCGTGTGAGAGCTTGCTCAAGCAACAAATTGATAGAATCATTTTCTCCATCGTTTTTCTTTTCTTCTGCCATGGAGGGTTTCTTGGGCGGGAAAGAGAGATTTTCTTCAAGAGATACAAGCTCGAGACCCAACTTGCTATACTCAAACCTCATTGGGGACATGTACTGAAAAAAAATGATCAAGAGCAGCCTGCTCTGATACCATTGATCCAGATTATTTTCGGAACGAAATGAGAGTGGAGATATAATAAAGAAATGTATAGAGATATCTCATATATTCAATAATATAACATAAATGTATCAGAGATGAAACCATAAACACAGATATACAGTAATACACTGTAAAGTACAAAGACTGTAAAATACAGAGTGAAAGACTCGCTAGAATGGTGGTAGCTTATCTCTATGAAGAGATGTGTCTTCTACTCACATTCGCAAGAATATGAGTTTACATTGAGGCTCCAAATTCCTTTTTATCATAAAGAAAATCCAAAACCCTAACCCTGGAAGATGAAAAGCCAACAATTTTGTGGACCCCATTTTGGGTAGTTTGGTGTATCAACTTCGTGGGGGCGTAACTTTGGCATACGATCTCTGTTTGGGGTGCAAGATATCTCGTTGGAAAGGTATTGTTGTGGAGATTCATTTAGGGGGATCAATCAGAACCTTCGAATATCATTGAGAATCTCAACCCCAAAAAACCTTCATTTAGGCCCCGGAAGTTGAAAACTGCTAAAAATAGTAAATTACCAAAATTGACAGAAATTTTTTTTAAGACAGTTGGAAAAGGTGGGTGGCCACCGATATCCACCTGGATAAAAAAAAAAAAGGAATGAGCCCAAGTCAAACAAAAAAACATATGTAATGGAGAACTTGCTTGGAACTAGCCTGATGCACCTGGAGAACTTATGATGAAATATCCCGATGCAATTGGAGGAGATGCTTGGAACTAACCTGATGCACCCAAAGGAGATGCTTGGAACTAGCCTGGTAGTAAACCAAACGCAAACAAAATATGGTGGCTAGTTCTCTCAATAGTGATGACATTAACTTGGTTGGTATGTGAAAATGGTGTGTGTTGGTAATAACTAATCCCGATACATGTTTTAGTGATGTGTGGGTTTTATGTGGTAAAAACCATGTGATGTGGTGTATGCATGGGAGGTGGAGGGGTCATGCCCCCTTCCTTTCACTTTAACACATTATAATATTGGGAAGGGGGTGGTGTTCCATGCCCCCTCCACCTCATACTTTGAATGGAAAAAAAAATGACCATGAGGGGGAGAGGGGGGGACTCACAACCGCCCCCCTCCCTATTTTTATTTTTTAAATTGATTTAACTATTAAATTTATTTAACCCCCTTCTCAATTTTTAAAATAACATTAAATATTTCAACCAAAATTTCATGTGGACCTCTCCATAATGAAACCATTGCATAGTGACTTAATAAGATCCCACACACAACATACTATTGATATAAATAGAGGGTCTAAGTTCAAATACTACAACAACCACTTGTGATTCCATGCAACATGACGTGATTGGAACTTATCCAATGCTTTAATACTTGCCTCACCCATTGACTTGCTAGCAAAGGAACCACCTATTCCTTGTCAATACACTCAGTACCAGAGCTAATCACTAAGCTTAATTGATACACACTGGAGCATATCGTTCCTTCTTCACTGATAATACTGGAGTAGTTTGTGCCTTCCTCGTCGATACAAGAACTAATGTTTTTATTGTCGATATAGGGGCATGGCCCTACCAAACTAAATTTCATATTTTGGCCATAAATTTGGATTATGATACCCATTTCACATGTTCCTTATACCATTGGAACAATATTTTTGATATCTACAACTTCACAGTTATATGATTTGAGAGATTCCTCACCAAATTTTCATAGTTTTCAATATTAATATATGGCACATTATCAACAACCTCGGAGAAAACAACACCTCAACCAAGAACAGAGGAATCGGGAACCAAGCTTAGGGAAGCATATACAAACTATTAATTAATTAATGTTTCAATTCTATAGGTTCAAATATGTGGTTTTAATAGTTTATTTTGAGGTTATTATGTGGTCAATCATCTATTGCATGTTGAATGGTGTCAGGTACCCATGCTTATTGAAGGTCATACTCAACAATATGATTAGGCAGTGTGTAAGGGAAGAAAACCATGAAGACACAACTGTTGCACATCAAGGAAAACTACCAGTATGCAATAGTATCCTCGAAAATGTGATCCATTGCCAAGAATTATAGAGCAAAAATAACAACAACGGTTGTCACAGTAGCAAGGGAGCAGTAAAAAGGAATCGAACCTGAATGGTCAAAGAAGAATTATAATTCCCAATATGGTTGAACATCAAACCTGGAGAGATAAGTGTTTTCCCATGTCCAGACCAATCTTCATGGTGGGTGTAGGTATGATTTTAGGGGCTAAATTTCTCTCATGGGCTAATTTTCCATGGTTTTTCCAAAAACGAGATTCCCTATTTTAAAAATGATTCGCCCAAATTCTATAGGATAACATTATTTCACCTCAAAAATCGCCAAAAATTTATAAAAGCTATATAAAATACTCAGAAATTTGAATATTTTTACAAAAATAGCGCCAAACATTTATAGTTGACACATGGAGGATTAGTAAGATTCACCAAGGTTTCTACATTTTAAAATAAATTTCTATCCTTAAAATCATCCCTGGGTGGGTGAGGTGCACTATGGCTAGAATCTATGATGATCAACCATCACTAAAAGACAAATTCGAAATGCAAATACATATTATACATTAAATCATAAACATTTATATTGTCCTTGTTCTCTCATCATTACGAAGGGGATAAGGAAAAAAATTTGTAAATGAAAGGTAATAGGGGGAAGGCGGAAAGCCAAGATTCAAGTTGAACTTCAATAAATGTGGGGATTGTATCTGAATAAGGGGATTTTGGTTATTGGATCTTTCATGTATTATTGTTGAAAATGTTAATGAGGAGAAGCCTATTTGGCTGAGTTGTTTTTTGGAGAGATTTGATTCTCGTGTTGGATGTATTGTGGACTATTCCTTTTTGTTTTGGCTAAGGACTCAGGTTGTATAAGGATGTACTTCATATGGTAGATTACTCTGATGTATGATGGATACATTATTATTTGTGTTCTTTGAAGAATGTTTGTCTAAATTTGTGGGAATAGAACTGTAAATGATTGTTTAAATGCTAGACTATTATATGTTTGCAATTGTTTATTAATTTTTTTGTCTTTGACATGTGTGAACCATTTCCCATGCCATTGAAAAGAGCATTGTTGGTTCTATGTTTTCTTTATGGTTACCTTAGTTTTGTTAGGACACATGCATCTTATATTAGCTGCATTTCATTCTTTAGCTCAGAAACCTTCATCGATGGACTAGGCCGTAACCGGTAAACTCAAAACTAGAAATGGTTGTCAGGCCAGAATTTGGATGGGTTCCCTATTCCAAACAGTGAGAGGTATAATTGGGACTTCTTACCATGGGTTACCCCTACTGTTGAAATATAAAAAAATTCCCTCATCAACAGAATTGGAGCTAGAAGGAGGGCTAGATGAAAAGCCTCCCCATGTGAAGTCACTTTATTAAATTATTTTAACCAACCCATGGCTCCTCTCCATATCTTTGAATGGGATAATCCTTTGAGTATTATAATATCCACAGGGGGAATCTCAGTCGAGATAGTTAATCTCTTTTAAAACTCAAAATTCGATGGTGAAGGACATGCCTTTTCATTCACGCATCTCAATCATTTTAACATCACTTGAAAAAATGTTAAGATTCTTCAAGACAACGAAATATGTCGATTATTTATCCTCACATTTGAAGGACGGATTAAATCCTAGTTTAGGACATTGCCAAGGAAATTGATTCATAGCTGGAAACAATTCATAGAATTTTTTATCACTAATCATATAGATTATGTTTAGAATGAACTCTTTGATGAACTTGCAGAAGTCTGTAGGCTAAAAAACAAATTTGTGGACGATTTCTTTCAAAGAGTCATGCAGATTTATTGTATATTTCCTGAAAGTGACAAACCCTCAAACCAAGAAATCTTTGATTGGTTTTCATATCTCATCTCTATTCCTGAAGGGAACGATCTGGATAATTTGGAACTACTACATATTGAAAAAAATGTGACAACTACTTGCGATGAAAGTACCCTTTCGTCGCAAAATTGAAGATAAAGAGTTGAATTTTTCAATTTTTTTATAAATCCATCCCGTGTTCGTCGTTCTTGAGACGAAACCAGTTGTACATATCAAGAGCAATGAATGTGAAGATAGTGTACTCTTGTCTCTCTTGCGACACCCTTTGGTTATCGTCGCAAGAGCGACGATCCAATGATGATTATTACACTATTCAAACAATCACCCAACTATTTGACAAAGTCAAAATTGACTTGGTCAACATTCATCGCAAGAGAGACGATCCAATGATGATCGTTACATTTTTCAAACAGTCACCCACTATTTGAAAAATTCAACAGTGACTTTCTCAACATTCGTTGCTCTTGAGACAAAAAAATATATATAAATATTTTGCAAATTAGAGATGTTGTGACAATCTTGCTATAACAACGATGGTTCAGAAAGGGTATTTTTTTGCGAAAGAATGTCGCAAAACATTAGAGGTGAGAAAAAATGTAAAGAGGGTGAAAAGGGTGATGGTAGATGTTATTTCCCTTGCAAAAAACGTTTCACTACACGTCACGTAATAATTTTAATAGCAACAGCTAAAAAACATTGTAGGAAATATGGGCACATTGATGGGGGATCGAATGAATATTGTCCCATGGTAATTAGATATATATTCATTATTTTTTTTTATATTGTCATATATATATATATATANAATATTTGTTATACACACTAATTTTGCATGAATGTTTGTAATTATAAAGTTAGAGTTTCCCCCTAACTTTCTGCAGAATATTGCACCAAGTAGTAGTAGAAATGATGTTGTACAAGCTGAGGAACATGATCAAGCAAATGAGGATCTCATGGAAGAAGATGATCGGACAAATCAATTTAATGATCCCATGGAAGAAGATAATGCGACAAATCAAATGATCCAAGATTTGTTTTCTCATTCAGGTGAGGATGGGGACAGTGATGGTATTTATGTTGAACCTCTATTAGAAAAGGAAAATAAATGACTTTATGAAGGCTCAAGAGAAAATGTTCTCTCTAATACATTATTTCTAGTGAACTTAAAGGTTATGAATCATTTTTCGAACACTTGTATGACACAGATCCTAAGGTATGTAATATGTTTCATCTCATATACATAAATGTTGACTTTTTTCTATTTTTTTTAGTGTTAATTAATGTGTAAAATAAGAATGAAATTTTTACAATTAATATTCTTTACGTTAACTAGTTATTTGATATGTCGTAGATTGTTAGGTGAATTTTTGTTACCATCATCAAATATTTTACCTCGCACATATCAATATTTTCATGCCATTATGAAAGACATTTGAATGGATTATCAAACTATAGATGCATGTCCTAATGATCATATTATATATTATGAACAACATGCTTCGAAAATAGAATGCCCGCAATGTTTTATCAGTAGATATCGAACCGATCAAGTAACAAAAAGGTTGCCTCGAAAGGTTCTTCGTCATATTCCCATAATTCCACGTTTGCAGTTATTATTCAGGTGTGAAAGAATTGGACAATTTAAGGATTACCATGCATGTAACAAAAGTGGAGATGGTGTTCTTAGAATGCCTGCCGATGGTTATGCATTTAGCGAATTGAGGGAAATTGGGCAGATTTCAAAGATGAACCCCATAATGTTAGGCTTTCATTGACAATTGACAATGTTAATCCATTCAGAGAGCTTAGGTCTATTTACTCAGTGTGGCCTGTTTTTTTTATCAACAATAACATTCCTCCTTGGATGTCAATAAAGAGGGAGCACATAATGTTGACAATGATTGTTCCAGGTATTTGCTTACATTAATTTTTTGAATGTAACATTTTCATTTGTTTCATTTTTTTCATAATATCTTTTGTTTATTTATTTACTTATATATACATATCATGGTAGTAATTATGTGTAATTTCAAACAATTAGGTAAGTACCAAGTTAAAGATATGAATGTATATATCAAGCCTCTTATCGACAAACTACTAAATTTATGGGCTGGCATCACTATGCATGACATCTGTAAACCAAACAGGGAGAAGAAATTTAAATTATGTGGAATAATTTTATGGACAATTCATGATTCCCCAGGACTAACACATTTTTGTGGTATGTAGCATTATATTTCTTTTTAATACTATATAATTTTTTAAAGATATCATGCATGTTTAATTTTTAAATAATATCATCGTATAATTGACATTTCCATCTATTGTAGGTCTTCAAACAAAGGGTAAATTTGCATTTCTAGTTTGTGGTCCTAAGATGAAGTATCGTCATTCAAAATTTTTAGGAAAGGTGGTGTTTGATGAGTATAGGCACCTCCTCCCTAAGAACCATAGGCATCGTACTACTGAAAAACATATTTTCAATGGGAAAGAAGAGATTGGTTTAAAACCACGAAGAATGACACCTCACCTATGGAGGTTGGAATATAATAGAAATCATCAAGGTACGCAATTTATTTATGTATCATATATGTAATGTTTTGAATTTTTATTTTAATCATTGAATTTATTTTACCGTATTTGATAATTATTGTTGTGATTTCTTTTATGCTTCATGAAGGTTGATATCATGAAGGTATTAATAATGGGCTTCCACGAGGAATGAAATGTTATCCCACTCGATTCATGAGGTTTCCCAACTATGATGAGCTAAAAATAGCTCATTTGTTTGATACAATGCATATCGGGAAGAATGTGACAGAAACGTTATGGCGAATCTTAGATTGTAGGAGGGATAAAGAAAAAATTGTCAAAATTTGTATTGGCATTCAAGAAGCCAATCATGCAATGTAAAATGTGATCGATCAAATAGCAATGGAGACCGAAATAACCTTCCATGTTTATTAACAAAGAAACAAAGGAATGATGTAAAAGAGATCATTCAAAGAATTAAATTTCCCACAGGTTTTGCTTCAAACATAAATAATATATTAACGAAGAAAGGTGAATTTGGTAGGGTAAAAACACAAGATTGGCATACCTTCATTAAGGTAAGAATTTTGGTATACATATTTATATATTGGTCTTATACATATTTTAAGTTTTTTATTTTTGTTTGTCTACTTTGGTCGAAACAAATAACGATTCATTTTTTTTGTTACAGTATGTTCTACCACTCTCTCTCCCAAATGAATTTGACAACAACATCAAACAAGTTATATATGATCTTGGCAAATACAAGAGGTAATTAGTTGTGATTTATATGCAAAATGTTCTTTCAATTTGTTGTTGTACTTAATAACATGTGTTTTACTTGTAATGTAATATATATTATGTTATGTTGAAACATGTTATTTTCTTGTGTCATGATCTCATGTAGATGGTTGTCATTGAAAGAAATCCATGAAGATGATATAAATTATTGGAAGAGATAAATTCCTCGGCTAAAGTGTGAAATGAAAAAGTATATACCTCCAAAAAATTTCAATGCACAAGTAAACTACCTCATACACCAAGTTGAGGATCTTGAAATGTGTGGACCTATACACACAAGGTCAAGGTGGATGTTGGAGAGGCACTTGAAATCATTGGAGGCTTTGGTTAGACAAAGAGCATGTCCTGAGGGTTCTATGGTGAAGGGATATATGGTATATCAATCCATGGTGTATATTAGTCAATATCTTCCTAAATTATCAGCACCAACTATGCATGCAGTGGATCGCATTTGGGATGTGAACTCCATCAAAAAAATTGAAGATCAAGAGAACCTATTGTGGAAAGGTAGAATGAAAAAAATGAGAGGTAATATATTAATAATTTTGGAGATTTATATTAATACATGTAAATTTTCATTTTTGTGTAATGATCATACTCATTAATATATTAATATTTGTTATTTCATCAATTATTAATATTTACCATGGTTATAACTAATATTTAATATTGGTGAATTATGATTTTTTGATTCAGTTTCTCAAGATCGGGATGCATTGCATTTATACATTGAAAACAATCTTGACTAGATGAATGTATGGATTGAAAGATGTAAAAAACATCATGGTCATAGGTTATGATGGAAATGATTGTTTGAATTGGTTAGAGAAGCTCATCGTAACAGAGATGCCACTGTTACACAAAGGGAAATTGATTTATCATATGGTTTGAGAGATGGACAGGAAAGAAAATTCACCCATTTTATTTAGTTATTTTATATTATATTAATGTGACTATATGTGTACTGTCTTTTTCAGATACATTCCAAGTTATATAAATTTGTTAATTTATTAATTGAAAATGCATCTTTTACATATCTGGCATCTTGCAGTGGAAGCACCACAAGGCTATGTGGTGCAACGGTCATAAATTTTGCATCAAACAGTTGGATGAAACCATGAAAACTTTTGATAGTGGGATAACTGCAGTATTCCACGACACTAGTGTTTCCTCTAGGAGTAACAGACATCCTTGAGAATATGAAAATAGATATTATGGGTATTTGAATGATATATTGGAGTGTGACATTAATTCCTTCAAATTAGTTCTATTAAACGTCAAATGGTATAGGTTACGAATCCATGAACGCGATGAGGAAATAACCGTTATTCAACATTCCAACGGATTTCCGATGATTAAAACAACGGTGTTTGAAAGAGGACATGATCGCTATGTTTTTCCAGGCCAATGTGAACAAGTCTTTTACTCAAGTGTTCCAAGTGAGAGGGATTGGTCATTTTTTGTTATATATGATCCAAGAGGAAGACCAGTTAAGTATACTCATGTATAGGAAGAAGATGATATTGAAGAAGAAGATGATTCAACAGACCAGACAGATCCGGAAGATCATGCAGGGTCGAAAAATAAAGAAGACGAATAATATCATGATCCATGCATAGGATACAATGCAATTCTTGATGATGATGTTGATGAAAATATGCTTGAAAATGACATTGATGACGATGATGATATCGCCAATCCTTTCAACACTGTTTTTGAACCGGATGATGATACAGATGTCGAGTTCAATGAAGAAGAAGATACAAAATAAGGATGATACAGATGTTGAGTTGGATCAGGTACATGACTATATATTTTAATTTGTATGAATTATTCTCTTAAAATAATTTACTTATGTCATGGGTTAATTACATGTTTTTAGGTTTTATGCAACATTTTTATATCCTATGTTACATGTTTAATTATTATGTGAAACCTGAAAATATTCTCCAATATACTAGAGTACGTGGTAAGCTAAAAATATCATTTACAAACACATAATTTCATTTACCTTCATTAAGTTTTTTTTTGGTAGTTTCTATGCATGATCTTACTATGTTGCTTTCAAATATTTTCTATTTTATAGATTGGGTATTGGGGAATCGAGAGTGATGTGAGGGGGAGGGGAGGGGCCATATGAGCTTCCACCTTCACGTGGTTGGCCTTGTTCAGTAGAGGATAAATTATTCTTGAAACCAATAGAAGCTCATTCATTTTTATACCATCATGATCGTAGATTTCATCATTGTTGTCATAGTATTGCATCAACGAAGTTTCGATGAACATGTTTGTCATTTCTATAGAATCTTCGTTGAAACGGTTTGAAAACATGGGAATTTGGCCCATGATTTATGTGGAAAGAAGAAGGTGTTAGATGAGATTTCATGTTTAAATAATGATTACATACTAAAATATATCTAAAATATTGTACCAAAAAAGTACTTAGATAAGAGAAGAAAATAAAGACAACAAATAATTGATGATCAAGCGCTTGTGAAATTTATCAAGTTCTTATTTATCAACATTACTGCATGCCCTTGAAGTACTATAATATGCGGGAACGTATGTTTCCAAACTCAAATATGACTCACACACCCACTCTGTATATCCGATCTCTAAAGAGGAATCTACAAAGGAATCATTAGTCCATGTTAGCTGCACCAAATCATTAGTCCATGCTAGTTTCACCGAATGGATATCCCTCAAAAGAATGATCATAATCTGAGATATTACTTTTAGGATATAACAATCTCGATGCTATGATTTCAATAAAGTGAAACATAAACTAAATGGAGTGGCAGTTAAGTTTGGAGGGAGTTCTTTGTCTGAGGCTATAATGTAAGAAGAAAATTTTGATCCAATTTTCCAACATGGCTCGATAGTCTCGATAGGTCCCTAAATTTGGTGCAGATGTCTTCCATGAAACTTGATATCAAAACTCAACCATACTCAAAATTGTTTTCCTATCACCATTTTTCCACCCTGTTTTATACATATTCTTAGGTACTCTTCCAATCTTTCATAAACCACTCTTCAGATCAAATTTACTAAATATATGATGGTTAACTATTTTGGTAAAGATAGCTTCTTTTGAGGGTAATGGATACCTGATAGGCATAAGTGATGCATTCATGGTCTTACAGTTGATCACCATCCTTGGTTTTCCAAGTTTTTGTTCTGAGTTCTTATTGACATAAAATAGTAAGCAATCTCGTGGACTTCTACTTGGTTCAATCAATTTTCTATGTAGGAGTTTTGTAATCTCTTGTTTGCAGTATTATATCTTAGTGGGAGACAGTTAATTTGTAAAAGACTTTTTTGCAGTTCATGAATTATTTTCTCTATATGGTAGGTCCACAAAGTATTGTTCCCTACTCCATTAAGAATTTGGATGCTCCAAAGTACATTGTTTCTTTATCTTGTCAACAACTAGTTGCAAAACAAATTGGCCATGAATATTTGCATGTTTACATATTTTCTTAATCTTCATCAAATTTTCAATTGATTGAGGGATCATTTATGGAGGCGTATTTTTCTGATCTATTTTGATTCTTTCAAGATATTGAGATTTGGTAGGAATCTGAAAAGGTTCATTCCTTATAAGAAATGTAATAATATCTTGAGTTGTAATAAAAGGTAGGCATTGATTCACAATGTCGTGTCCTAGGAGAACATCACAACCAGAGTCATATGCAAGTAATGTGTAATGAGTTGTTATTCCAATAAGACTTATAGGAAGTATCTTGTCTCTATGTTTGATATATATCATCTTATGATTTATATCTATGGATTCGGTTCCATACTCTTCCCAGAAATAACCAAGGGCAGAATTGTACCTAGCACATGAGATTATCGATCCCGTGTCTATTTGTGCATCTAGTTGATATTGCTTGTATCCAGGAACATTTGAAGTGATAGTAATGAGAATCCTATGTTTCAATCCAGGCATTCTTAATCATTGAGAATGTCTTTTTAAAGAGTCTTCACTTATCTATTATGGAGGAAAAAGTTGAAGAGCTTCATCTGGAACATGTGCCAAAGAAATTGTTTCTCTTTTATGCTTAGTCATTTCTATTTCTTCTTCTTCTTTAGGGAAGCCAACATTGCTTCCTCATATGTACAAACGAATCAGTAGTCTATTTCAGCTACATTAGATGAATATCCCTTGAAAGAGTCATCATCTGATATATTATTTTTGGGATCCAAAAATCTTACTGCTATGATTGAAAGAGAAGTAAAACAAAAACTAAATGGAGAGGTAGTTAAGTCTGGATGGACTTCTTCACCTAAGGTTATAATGTAAGAATAAAATTCGAATCCAATTTTCCAATATGGTTCAATAGTCTCAATAGGTCCTTGGATCTGGTGTAGGTATCTCCCATCAAACTTGATATCAAAACTTATCCATGCCTGACATTGTCTCCTTGTCATCATTTCTTCCTGGAGTAAGTGAATGAAGTCAAAATTTCTTGCTCTCGTAATGCTGGAACTCTAGGACAGACCTAATGCGTGTTTAAGAAAATACATGGTGACCAAGTATATGTAGCCATGTCTTCACATTCACATGTAAAATTGATGACCCATTCATATTGGATAAGACGATACAAATTATAGTAGTCATTGTATGACCACGAAGTCTCAAAACCACAAATAAATGTTTGTCTTTCCTTAGGATGATGCCTACCAAATCAACTTGTCACAAATTTTAGAGAATTCCAAAAATACATAGAGGGACATCCAGTACTCATTGAATTAATTACATAGTGTAAAATAATTCCAATGCATGTACTCCTCTTAACTAAGCTAATTAAAGGATCAATGTAGTAATTAACTAGACATTGAGGGTAACCATAGACTTTTCTCGTCATCTTCTAGGTTTCCATCTTCAATCCTTCATTGGTAATTAGATCATCCAAATAGTTATATTTTTCATATTTCTACTCTAAGGAGAAATGAAACACATCCAACCATATGCTACAATAAATGATATGATTATTTGATGCAGGAGCATCGCTCCACCTTAGCACGCGCCAGCCGATTGACACGCGTGGTGCACATTCAAGGAAGGGAGAGGCGTCACCCTCTTGTTTTTCCTTCAAGAATATAAGGCGTGATCAAAACAAATTAATGTCAATAGGTTGGAAGAGCCAAGTTGTGCCTTCGCACAAGTTGGAGATAAGGTCTCCATTAAGTGGTTGACGGTAGGAGGGATATACATCCGATTTGGAGTAGATTTCCTTCATTGTAATTTTCCCATTAGAAAGGCATTTTGAATGGTGATTTGACACCATTAGTTTATCTTGGAGGGAAGCTCGTCGAGCCCCTATTGTATAACTCTTGTATTTTTGCCAGTAGAAAAAGAGAGAGAGAGAGAGAGAGAGATAGCCAGAAATAGCCAGGAGTAGAAATGCATAGGAGATAGGGAGAGAAACATAGAGAGTCGAGACTCAATTGTAGCTCGGACTCCCATATTGTAATGAACATCCTTCCATTAATAGAAAATGACAGTTTTTCCTATTATCAATTTTTGTGTAATGGATATTTTGTGGTGAATGTCATTTGTATGCATTTGAATTGCAGATGAATGTTAGAAATCGTCTGTAGGGATAGAGATACAGTTTTTTATATGTGAGTGTGTCAGATTAAGTCTGGTTCTCTAGGCTAAGTGAAAGGAGTGTGCGACAGAGTGTGGAAAATATGTGAGCCGATGTGAAGAGTGCGTGTCTGAACTCAATGGAGTCAGAAGAGAAACTGCCAGGAGGGCACACCAGAATAATTCACAGACTTGGGAGGAAATTTCAAGGTGGTTAGATATCCATGAAAGAAATACTTTGTAGGGGGAAGCATAGTTTAGAGTTACTGAACACTCTGAAACATGTTGCCAAGAGGGCATATAGAAAGTACAGGAGCGTACAAGATAAACATGGGTGGAAGTGTTGGAATCCTTAAGAGAACCCCAAGGTTCTTGAACACTCTGAGGAAGGAAGGCTTTGCAAGAGTGCATCGACAAAGAAAAGGAGATGCCTTAAGATGCTTAGGTAGGCTAACGGATAAGTCGTCAAAAATCATAGCCAAGTGAAAGGAGTGCACCGAGGATACTGTAAGTCCATATTACAAGATCAGAAGGGAGAGCGAGAAACTACCAGGAGGGCACGAGAAAGTTCACTGAAGGACATAGAGGAACGGGGAACCTTGAAGGTTTTCAAGTGGAGCAAAGTCTCAGAACTCTGCAAGGAGTGAAGAAGAAGTTCAAGAATATCCTAAAGTCTCGAAAGGGAAAAGTGCACTAAGTGTGAAAAGGATTCGAGGACTTTCCGAAGTCCTGAAGACCGTAAAATCGTCCATCGTCCAGGTAGACAAGTGGAAGTAGATCCAAGAGTTCAAGGATTTGGACTTCGGAAGAGTTGCAAGGAGAACAATTCAAACTTCGTGAAGGGAAAAGTGCGGAGTGATTCTTGACCGTTGCATCCAGGAGGATGCATGGTGGAGATCCACATATTTCAGAGGAAGTCACTCCAGAGGAGAAGAAAAGGAGGAGAACACCCAAAGAGCTAGGAGCCGAAGCAATCATAGTCGTCCATTGAGATAGGACACGTGGCGAGAAGTCAACACTTCACTGATTCGTAAATAGAGAAGGATAGAGTTGAGAGAAGAGAGGACTCGTGAAGTATGAACTCACGATTTGATCTCAATCATCGATCACGAAGAGAATGTGGACTATAGATTTGGTCCTGAAGGATTCACTGATTCAGGAATCGAGAAAAGGGGAGTAAGCAGCTCATGAAAGTTCTGAAGAACAAAGTCACGAAGGGAATTGGCCCACAGTCTTAGTCTGTTGTCATATCAAGAAGAGATCCTAGAATAGAAAGATAGCACCCGTTGGCATTAAGATTTGAAGAGATCTAAGGAGAGGGTCTGCAGTTTCCACACAACCTGCGCCGAAAAGGTAGAAGGATATGTGACAAGTTAAATTGATTCCCACTAGGAGCCCAATGAACCATTCGGTTCGATGAATTGAATGATCCTAGACTAGGAGTTTGAGCATCCCTTTGGAGGGAAGGGGGTTTGTGCCAGGAGTGGTATTAGAGCCCAATTTCCATCTATAGATTTCAGGTGAAGGATAAGGTGGAGATGGCTACTAAAGGTCATAAACATGATTGAGGAAAAGACCACGAGCAGAAAACCAAAGTTGAAGTGGAGAAAGAGCTCAGCAATATAAAGGAAGAGATGGAGAGGTTAGCATTCAAGATGCAGCAGGAGGCAAAGGTGCATTGGAGGTATGAGTGGCCTCTAAAGAGAACAACTAAGTGGCTTGTTCAGAATTTTTTGGCCATAGGGAAGCAACAGGTGTTAAAAAGGTGGCTGAGGTATGTTGAAAACCTCAGTGATGAGGGAAAAATATCTGGCAGGGGTATTGTAGGTTGCCAGGTGAGAAATGAGAAGGGATCAGTGGATATTGTAAACTGTTAGGAGGGCAGAGGAGACATCTCGAATTTCCAAGTGGGAAAGGCAGAAGAGGTGATCTCAGTTAAGATTTCAGATCAGGCGTTGTTGACAGATGAAGAGGAGGCAGAAGAAAGACCTCGCTCAGGTGAAAATTCACGTGGAATTGCAGACTGTGTGAATGCATACGATGAGGAGTTAAAAACTTCCACCATCTAGGAGAAGGATCAGGGGAGTATTTTGGTCATCAGGGAAATTGAGGTATTCCTACTACATAGCCTGATTGAGGCCAGAGAATGTGTTGCAGATGCAACAAAAAGACATCTAGAAGTGATTGGCGTAGAAGAGGAGGAGAAGATGTTGATGTCTGCCCCAGTAGAAGAAGAAGATCATACAGTTAATATGCTCACTCCATGGGAGAAAGAATTGGGGATGTTGGAGGATTGGTTGAACGATCCAAAACCAGAAAATGGTTGCCAGGGGAAAATCATGCAGATCGTAGGAGAAAAGAATTCAACAAAATTGCTCAAAAAATTCAGCCAAGGAGATGAACAGGAGATGATTGTAACATTGAAACATGCAGTAGAAGAGGGATCTGAATGCCATCATGAGGAGCATTTGTAAGAAGTTGAATTTGAACCAGCACAAGAGAAATTGGTAGGATCAAATCTGTCAGAAGGAGAAACTGAGAAGTAGCCCAGTAATGAGAAGCCTACAGGAATGGAAGTTACAACAAGGTGGAAAGCTAAGGCCACAAGAGGTAAAGAAGGTAACTTGGGAGATTGATGTGATTTACCCATTGACAAGGAATAAGTGTAGCAAGTCGGCCTGCAGAAGAAGAGATACAGTTTTCTATATGTGAGTGTGTCAGATTAAGTCTGGTTCTCTAGGATAAGTGCACGGAGTGTGCGACAGAGTGTGGAAACTCTATGAGTCGATGCAAAGAGTGCATGTCTGAGCTTAGTGGAGTCAGAAGAGAAACTGCCAAGAGGGAACACCAGGATAATTCATAGACTTGGGAGGAAATTTCAAGGTGGTTAGATACCCTAGAAAGAAAGACTGTGTAGGGGGGAGCATAGTTCAGAGTTACTGAACACTTTGAATCACGTTTCCAGGAGGGCATAGAGAAAGTATGAGAGAGTAAAAGACCAACACGGGTGCAAGTGTTAGAATCCTTAAGAGAACCCCAGGGTTGTTGAACACTCTGAGGAAGGAAGGATTTGCAAGAGTGCATCGACAAAGGAAAGGAGATGCCTTAATATGCTCAGGTAGGCTAAGGGAGAAGCCGTCAAAAAACTTAGCCGAGTGCAAGGAGTGAACCGAGGAGACTATAAGTCCATCTTACAAGTTCAGGAGGGAGAGCGGGAAACTGCCAGGAGGGCACATGAAAGTTCACTGAAGGACATAGAGGAACGAGAAACCTTGAAGGTTTTCAAGCCGAGCAAAGTTGCAGAAGAGCCTGCGTAGAACTCTGCAAGGAGTGTAGAATAAGGTCGAGAATAGCCTAAAGTCTCAAAAGGGAAAAGCGCACTAAATGTGCAAAGGAGTTGAGGACTTGCAGAAGTCCCGAAGATCATAAAATTGTCCATCATCTAGGTAGACAGGTGGAATATGATACGAGAGTTCAAGGTTTCGGATTTCGAAAGAGTTGTAAGGAGAACAATTCAAACTTTGTGAAGGGCGAAGTGCAAAGTGATTCTGGACCATTGGATCCAGGAGGATGCATGGTGGAGATCCACATATTTCAGAGGAAGTCACTTCAGAGGAGAAGAAAAGGAGGAGAACACCCAAAGAGATAGGAGATGAAGAAATCTTGATCGTCCATTGAGATAGGACATGTGGCGAGAAGTCGACACTTCATTGATTCACAAATCGAGAAGGATAGAGTTGAGAGAAGAGAGGACTTGCGAAGTCCAAACTCACGATTTGATCTCAGTTGTCGAGCGCGAGGAGAATGTGGACCGTAGATTTGGTCTTGAAGGATTCGTCGATTTGGGAATTGGGAAAACGGGAGTAAGCAGCTCACAAAAGTTCTGAAGCACAGAGTCGCAAAGGGATCTTGTCCACAGTCGTAGTACGTGGTCACATCAAGAAGGGATCCTAGCATAGAAATCTAGTGCATGTTGGCGTTAAGATTTGAAGAGCGCTAAGGAGAGGTTTTGTGGTTGCCACACAACCTGCATCGAAAAGGTAGAAGGGCCTGTGACAAGTTAAATTGGTTCCCATTAGGATCCTGACAAGCCATTCGGTTCGATGACTTGAACGATCCTAGACCGGGAGATAGAGAAACCCTTTGGAGGGAAGGGGGTTTGCGCCATTATTTCTTTGTTCTAGCAACCTTTTATTATGTAAAATACTATTTATGCTCTTAAGATCAATACTTACTATAAAAAGACTATTTAGGAGGATAGTCAACAACATAAGCTTCAGGGAACCTATTGCAGTGTTTTCTTATAAACATATGATGATGCTTGAGTGCTTTTGTAGATTTTGTCTAAACACATTGTCTTTGTATTGTTCTCGCAATAATATCATGCAATGATATTAATGATTGAATTTCTATCTACAACTTATGTTCAAGCATGTATTATTTGACAAGCTCTGGGATATCACTTGGCATAGTGACCAAGTAGTGGATTACATAGGAAATGTTGGAGTAATCATATGTCTTGTAGAGAAGTTTCTGATTTTCACACTTTTTATCTCAAAGGGATAAATTACAAAGTCTTTGAGACATAAATAAGTTGGCATAATGTCTAGTGTCCATTGGGGCTTGGTCAAAGAACTCGTGTCTTATTTCTTCAACCAATGCAGTAATAGGATTGGAAGCTTGAGTTACTTTGGTTGTTTATTATTGTGGTAATCCATACTACCATTTCTAGATCATACCTGTGAAGCCACAAATAATTTTGAAAGTGAGCTCTTTCCAAGTGACTTTGTATTTTAGAATATATTTATGTATTTTAGCCTAGCCTTCCCATGAGGAAATAAAATTAGAAATATACCAAGGTGTGGCACAATCTATGTTAGTGATAAGGCCAAAGCTAGAAATACTTTGTACATGAGCAGAAGTTCCCAAAATTGTATTACCTAGGCTGGGAATGTTTTTACCCTTTGACCTCTAGGCTTCCTTAAGTTGAAACCAAATGTGGAATGCCTAAGAATCTTTGATTACCCACTCTAGTGGTTCATATTCCTTCGTATCAACCTCCCTACAAATTTTATGTCATATTTCTTCTTCAGAAATATAATTAGGTTCTTTGTAATGCTTGACTATTTTAGCATTGTTACAATTTTTCCATTCTTCAAAATATGCTAAAAAGCTATGATACCTTTCATTTATCCTTTGATATTTTGATAGAGATACTTGGGCATAGACTAGAGGAGTTGCATTCCTTCTATCTAAATCTCTTAAAACTTTTTAGGTGAAAGCAGGATGACTAGAGGTACCTTTAGATGAATGGTCATATTTTAGAAAAAAGGGGTTGTACCATGGAAAAAAATATTCTAGCTTAAATATCTTTAGATATTCAGTTGTAAGAATATTTTTTGTATCAGAAACAACATCTACTACTATAGAAAATTTCTCTTGTAGTTCATCTAATATTTTCTGCCATGGAAGGAACTATATGTCACCCACCAATGCACTTTCAATACACTATCTACCCCTAGAAGGACGAATGGTGACAAGGTTTGTTGCACATATGGAGATATGTGATGTGATGATAGCACAATGATACATGTGGGAAATACATAGAATCTATAAAAAAATCTCGTGGTGCTTCGCCCTAAACACCAAAGAGAATATTTTTCGCATTCCCAAGGTAAAGAATAAAATAGATCTTTAGAAGGATAAAGTAACATGTGATGGTGCACCTATGGAGCTATGTGATGTGATGCTAGCACAATCATAGCTATGCGAAAGGCACTAAATCTATAAATTTCACCTTCAAAGCATTGTCCTCGATATCAAAGAGAATTTTTTTTCACATTCTTGAAATAAAACATAAGATGGATCTCTTTAATTTATGCAAAACAATGTTGTAAATTGAATAGTCGTACAAAAAAATCATTTTGTTGATTATCTAACAAATTGTCATCCATAGTATTATTTTCCTTGTACAAGTTTCATCCATCATGCACCTTTTGTAACAAAAAAAGTCATAAATGTTTTTGAAGAAATACATAAATGTATTTTAAAAACCCTCTAGAATTCCACTCCATTGTCAATTAAAGCATCATATCAACATATTTCCTAGATAAGTATTACCCAACGAACCTTGCATTACAAATCATTGCTAGATAATGATGAGATACCCAATAAATATAGGGTCTCTTATAGAAGGGATACATTTGATTGAACACATCACCATGTGGGAGCATGATCGTGCTGGTGTCAAAGAAATATGTTTCTTAGTGTGCATGCATTCACAATTGGATATATTTGATGTGATGGTAGCACAACCATAGCTATGGGAAAGGCACTAAATCCATAAATCACACCTTCATAGGATTTTCCTCGACATCAAAGAGAATTCTTTTTCACATTCTTGAAGTAAAGCATAAGATGGATCTCTTTAATTTATGCAAAAAATGTTGTAAATTGAATAGTCATACATAAAAAAAGCATTATGTTGATTATCTAACAAATCACTGTCCACAATACTATTTCCCTTGTACAAGTTTCATCCATCATGCACTTTCTGCAACAAAAATAGTCATCAATGTTTTTTAAGAAATACATAAATGTATTTTAAAAAACCTCTAGAATTCCACTCCATTGTCAATTAAAGCATCATATTAACCTATTTTCTAGAGAAGTATTACCACTCCATACAAATAATTTCTAGATAATGATGAGATACCCAACAAATATAGAGTCTCTTACATAAGGGACACATTTGATTGAACACATCACCATGTGCGAGCGTGTTCATGCTAGTGTCAAAGAAATATGGTTCTTAGTGTGCATGCATTCACAATTGCTCCTTCAACAAGATCACAATGAGGGAACAATACCCCATTCCTTGAATTGATGGTCTTGTAGACATAATGAAGGGAGAAAATTACACCATAATCAAATTGAAATCTAACTACCACCAAGGTCATGCCAACCCTAGGGATGTTTGGAATACTGCATTTGAAGCTAAGGATGACTTGTATGAGTGGTTGGTGATGCCCTTTGATCAAACCAATGCTCATGCATCATTCTGCAACCTTTCATAGTTAAATTTGTGATTCATATTAATCATGTGTTTGTTTTTAGTAGTACATGGGAAGAACATGATGACCAATTTGAACACTTTGCACAACCAAAATCTCTTTGCTAACCTAGAGAAATGTGACTTCACTGGGAAGCACATATGGTACTTCATCATCATTGTTGATGAAATCAAATTGCATGTATATATTGAGAAGGTGTATATCATCATAGAATGTTCCACCATGACCAACCTAACCAGGTTACATAATTTTATGGGCTTAGTGAACTTCTACAAAAGGTTTGTGTTGGGATTATCCCATGTTGTACACCCTCTCCACTCTTTACTATGTGGGATTTCCACAAAGATCATGTTTGGAAGGGACACAATACAAAATCAAGTCTTTGAAGAATTTAAATGCAAACTGATCTCTTTCTTGGTCCTATAACTCCTTGATTTACATCATCCCTTTAAGACTCATACCTAAAATTATGCTCTCGATGTTATTTTCCTACAAAATGGGCATCTCCTTGCACACCACTTTAAAAATGTCAGTGATTCTATTAGAAATTACTCCATTTAAATCAAAGAAATGCTATGTGATCATCCAAGTTGTTAAGAAGTGGAAACATTACATTATTGGGAAGGAGACTCTTAAACACTCTAACCATAATCATTCATTGTGTGTGTAGACATAAGAAAATTTCAAAGCATGAACCAATTGAAGTGGATAACCTATCTACAACAATTCCACTTGGTGATAAACATAAGCATGGTGCATCTAACTATGTCAATGGTTACTTATGTTGATCACCATTTCATGCATTTTTTACTATTCTAAACAATTATGAATATCAAACACACAATTTGTTGAAGCATTGCATAGTGGATCTAGTATTAAACTGTATCTATGTAGATATTATCCAAGGAGTATCATGACCAAATTTTCATTGTGTAACTTATTTTTCCACCCTAGAATCCTATGTCCCCCCACGCATGAGTACAACAATATTATTTGGGAGGCACATTCCTCCAAGGAAGAGGTTCAATTTTTTGTCCATAAGACATTGATTTTGTTACAAAAGTATTTTTGTTGGTTTCACTATCCCATTGGAATGGAAAAATATATTAAGAGATGTGTTTATTGTGTGAGTACAAAAATTACCAACATGAGATAGGGGTTATATACACCTCTATCCATTCCTTTGCACCCATGGGAATCAATCTCTGTGGATTTTTTGTGAGGTTCCATTATCACATTCCACCACCATAATGCAATTTTTGGTCAACGGATTCTCGAATATGGTGATCATTGTGCCATGAATAGGACATTGTGAAACACTTATTCACATATATTTGGTTATATTTAAGTCATCCACGTCTATTGTCAATGAAAAATCTACCAAATTCATTTATATAATTAGGAATCTCTTTGGGATCTACGTGACACAATTTCAGACACAACTATAATGTTCCATTCTTAATTCAAAAAAATTTGTTAACCAAAATATTATGCACTTGCTTCACATGTATAATCACAAGAATCCATGCACATATGATGAAAAACCGTGCTTCCAGTCACTAATTTTTATAACTACCTCAATATAATGTGACACAATGTGGCCCCTTTGAAATATGCTTTGGAATTCAACCTATTGGCCAATGGTCATTTCCTATCTGACACCTCCAATGGTGGGAACCTTTGTTTCTACATAGAAAATATGTTAACAAAGAAACACACTTCATTGAGCACATCCAAAATACTCAATGCAAGTAGATGAGATTCCATGAAAATCCTTGCCAAAGTTCAAGAAGTGACATGAAAAGGACGGTGTCTTCAACAACTTCTTAGTTGGGGACAATGTGTGGCTTTGTATTTAGAAAGAAAATTCAAGGCCTCATATCTCAAATGTATTTCACTGCAATACACACCATATACCATCACTAAGTAGTGTGGTTATAAGGCATTCAAGCTCAAATTTCCACCCTACCTTGGGGTGCATCAAATCTTCAATGTTGATCTCATATGGCCTTATAGTCCTCCAATACCTTAGTAAAGTACAACATAGTGAAAGCATTCAATGGAGATTGATATGAAATTCAACTCACCAATGACTTATAATCAAGTCATTAATAAGATTATGTGTCATGCATGCCACAAGTATAGGGTCTGCACCATGTAACTCCTTGATAATACACAATAAGCATGGTGGTTTAAATAGACCATTTGAAATCCTTGTGAGGATTGGATGAGTTGCAGGTCAACTTCCATTACCTCTAAAACTACGTAAGGTATAATATAATGCTTATTTCAGTTTTGCACTAGTATGTATTGGACAGATCCCATGAGATAAAAAGAGTAATTTCTATGTGACTGATGAAAGGTCATTCCAAACCAAGATAGTATAGATATTTCCAAGTAGATGGTATTGATTTTGTATTAAGTAAATTCCAATGGGACCATTATATCCCAGTATGTTCTTGATTGTAGCCTCGAAAAAACTCTACTTGAGATTTGCACCTATGTTATTTTTTGGACCATTCTATCGTGTGCATGTGGTCTACTCACTAACAACACATGCACATGTGACTGAAGGTACAACCAAAAAGGTACCTGTCAATTATTTATTCCTTGAGTAAGGTAATCTTAGGACAAATAGAGGGAAATGCAACTGCATCTAGTAAATATGATACGTGAACAAGGACCAGAGGTGAAAAAGTCAGAAGAAAATTTCGTAGAAGCATGGAATTTTTTCTTGTTGAAGGAGGATCATGCTCTTATGATGATGAGAGAATAGGAGACATAGAGGTTTCACTCAAGTATAAGCATATGGTAAAACAATGGGTACCTAAGGAACTGCCTCCATTAGACACTGACTTCATTGTCAACAATAAGACATATCGCATTGCACCATCCTCTCTGCATGGCCTAGGGCTATTTTCCATGGATGGAATAACTGTAAAATACAATACAATAATTGAATTCATGAACTATGTTGGACCATGTTACAATTATAACGATTGGATGTGGCCAGTCCGGTACATGCGAAGTATGTTGAGATATGCACTCATCGTAAATTATATATAGCTACTAAACAACGATAAAAATAAGAGAGCATATATATATATATATATATATATATATATATATATATATATATATATATATATATATATATATATATATATATTGATGGAATGCCTAAATCTTCCGTAAATATCGCAGGGTTTATAAAAAACACACGACCCGAGACAACAAACAAGTTGTTGGATCATGTTGTCATTGATGCCAATGTTTTGATTGTGGTCTGATTGATTGATGTCAAGTGATTGATTGATTGATTGATTGATGTCTTGATGTAATATGTATTGACTTTGATGATAATGTATAGATGAATCAATGAGTTTTCATTGAAATGATGCATAGATGAAGATGGATGAATGAGTTGTCATTGAAACATGATGAAGATGGATCAATGTGGTTTTCTTTATATATGATGCATCGTTGTATTGATGTAATGGTCTTATCATGGTTGATAAGGTGCACAAATGGATGAACTCCAAAGTGGTCCCCTTATGGTGAAATCTTGTTGGATCATGTTGTCATTGATGCCAATGGTTTGATTGATTGATGTCATTGATTGATGTCAAGTGATTGATTGATGTCAAAGGATTGATTGATTGATGATTGATGTAATATAATATGTATTTTCCTTGATGAGAATG
>ML778975.1:1201431-1233401 GCA_009831015.1 Picea engelmannii
CTCACATCTAATTGGTTATAAATGAAAACAATGGGTAATGAATAAATGTTGAATGCTAATTGATGAGTTTTTGTGCAAGAGGGAAGTTTTGGGAAAAAGAGCCCCACACTCATTCACCCCCCCCCTCTAAGTGTGGTAGGTGTTTCCAACAAAGCCCTCATGGGAAGATGCTTTACAATTGAGTTATCCTTGAAGTATGATTGGAGGACCCATGCTTGAGTATGGAATAATGAGATGAAGATTAGTGAATTTGTCAAAGAAACTATCCTAGATGGATAGTGTTTGTCATGACATTTCTGGTGGTATGTGGAATGTCACATAACTCCTCATGGTTTGAGATTTATGGCCTTACGAAGTTAGAGGACCCCCATATGATGGCTTGAAGCCCCAAAAGGTCAAATAAGTCAAAGTGCTTGAAAAGAAGAAATCATTATTTAAATAATAAAGTGAAGTGGAAAAGAAGAAATGATTATTTAAATGATAAAGTAAAATGATAAAGTCAAAGAAGATTATTTAAATATTAAAGTGAGGTGACAAAATCAAGAAGGAATATTTAAATGGTAAAGCAATGGAGAACTTTCTATTTATGGAAAGTGGTTAACCCTAAAATGAGTAAAATAGGTTAAGTGACCTAGAAGTGGGTTAAGTGACCTAGAAGATGAAGAGTATAAATAAGAGGCAAGGGTCTCTTGTGAAGAGTAAATTTTTGGGGAGCATCTCTTGTGTATATTTTGTGTGTATCTCTTAAGCATGATTGAAGATCTATTCTAAGAGAGAGAGCATGAGGAGGATCTAATGGACGCATAAAAGTTTTGGCAATGTCTGAGATCTTAACGGAAAAAGTCTCAACGCTTCAAAAACCCTAGTTTCTGAGGTATACGTGGGTTGTAATGGGCCAGGGTGCATACACACGCGGGCTATATGAGGACAGGGCATGTACAATAGATAAAATCATGGAGATTTGTGTTTGAGCTGATGACTAGTTGTTGAAGAATCGAGTAGGTTCCAGATCTGCACTCTATGGGCTCAGATCTGCCACAGAGATTCTAGTATGGTGATATTATTGTCTTGATGGATACTTTTGTTTGTTGTGTGGTGAATGCTTAAGGCATTCTTGGTATGGTTGTAGTGATGTGGTTTATATTGGTTGATCAAGTGAGCAACACTCTTATGATTCAGTATGTATATCATAGCTATACTACATTGGTTATTTACACATGTTTGAGTAGTATTGATAATGTATGATTGAGAAGCATGAGTTGGCTATTGGAGAGCTTGGATGTGTTGTGACTAGTTGTGGGTCAGTTTGGACAGTCGAATACAGAAGAGAATTTGTTTGCAGGTTGCAGAGGATCTGAATATGTGATGAAAAGGATAAACCCTAATAGCTCAGAAGGTATACACATGTTTCACTATAGACTGGCCACGTACCCACGCAAGCTATACTACTAGTAGGGCGCGTACATACACTTCTTTCTCTACTGACAGGTCCTGTACCTATGACAGATTGATATATGTTGAGGATTGTTGTGTCATCTCAGTTGGTGTTGAGGTTGTAAGTTGAGTCTTGCATTATAGAGCTGGTGCTCTTGTAGAGTTGTACTCTATTCAGTTGTTGCTGAAAAACCCCAAGGATTGTAGTCCACAATAAAATAAAATTGTACATACATCTTGTGTTCTTTGTGTTCCTTGTGGTGATGACTTGTTGATGATATATTGCTGATATATGTTGTTGATATGTGTTCACATCTAAATTGGTTATAAATGACGGAAATGAATAATGAGTTAATGGTGATTATTAATTAATGAGTTTTTGAGTAAGAGGGAAGTTTTTGAAAAATATCCCTACATTGTTCACCCCCTCCCCCTCTCATTGTAGTCGGTGTGTCCAACAATTGGTATCAGAGCGGGCCTTCGCTATAAGCCTTAACAAGCTTGGAGGAGATCCATGAACACACAAATGGATGATGAAGTTCCAATCCTTGATGAGGAAAACTATTCTACTTGGAGAATAGAGATGAGAGTACATTTGAAGGAAATGGGAGAAAATATTTGGAAGGCATTCATTGGTGGATCAATTTCATTGAAGAACAAGTCAAAGTTTGCAGCTCAAATGGAAGGAAAGAAGAATGATGCATTGGCTCTCAAGACCATTCATACTGGACTCTCAAGCCCTATCAAAGAGAGCATGGGACAATGCACTTCCACCAAGGATATACGGACAAAGCTAGAGAAGACATATCAAAGCAAGAAAGAAGATATTGAAGACCTCTCCATCAAGATCGTCAAAGGTAAAGAATCTCCAAAAATTCTTGATTGCATTATTTCTAGATGTGAGCTTGAAAACATTTCAAATAAATACAAAGAGTCATGTGATGATGTTGGCACAAAGGAAGAGATTGAATACACTTCAAATGAAGACAAAGAATCATGTGATGATGCTGGCAAAAAGGAAGATCTTGAAGACATTTCAAATGAAGGTAAAGAATCATCAAAAACCCTTGATTGCAATATTTCAAAAGATGACAATGTTGAATTATTTTCAACAAGTGAAGAAGAAAATCTAGAAGTAGTTTGTATAGAATCAATTAATTATTATCACATGGAAAGAATAGAAGAAAATCTATTAGAACTTCAAAAGAAGGTTGAAGATGGTTTATATGAATATAGAAATGATCATTATTATATAGACTATAGCTATCTTTCGAATAACACTAAGAAGTTTCTTAAGAAGAGTCAAAGGCACATATTGAAGTTAAGGGAAATGCTCAAGGAACAAGAAGAGAGTAAAAAGACTCAATTAGAAGAAAAGGAAGAATAGATCACAAGATTAAAGAATGAAAAAGAAGATAAGAAGGTAGATGATGAGATTAGCAAATGTCTTGAAACTATTGTTCATCTCAAGACCCAAACTGAAGAAGCCAAAAGGGTAGAGGAACTATTGAAGAATCAAATAAATGAAAAGGAAGAGTCATGTCATAAGTTAGAAGCTGAAATTTTTGACCCTAAAAAGAAGGTAGAGAAGTCAAAAAAAATCTTGAATAGCTCACAAATCTTGAGTGAGATCTTGGAAAATCAAAGATCACCATATGATAAATCAGGTCTTGGTTACAAAGGAGAAGCTACACATGCTAAAGCAAGAAAATCAAAGGAGCATGAGGTAATTCCATCAAAGGATGAAGGCAATGTTGCAAATCATTCATCCACACAAGGAAAAGAAAATTTTAAAATAACAAAGCAAGGAAGACATCAAGAAGCTATCTTTGGGACACCAAAGCTAAGGTATGAAAGTATTTTTCATGGGCATTGTTATTCATGTAATGAATATGGTCACAAATATTTTGAGTGTAGAGCTTATGAAAGGATATAAAATGGAAGATTTTATAACACCATAAGGTGGTGGAGATGTGATCAAGAAGGACACATTGATGTTCACTGTAGCACCATGAGATGCTACAATTGTAGTGGATTTGGCCACAAATCCCAGGATTGCTAGAACACAAGAAGAAAGTCCATGATGAAAACTTCACATAGCATGGATAGAAGGAATGAAGTAAGGAAAGGAGACATCTTTGCAAAGATGGAAACTCAGAGCTCAAGTTCAGAGAAGCACGGACACCTTCAGAAGTGGGTGAAGAAGACTGAGCAGCTAGAACATAATGGAAGCCTTAAGGGAAGCTCTAGTAATTCATCTCCTAAATCATATGTGGGTGACAGTGGTATCAGTCGCGTACATACACAGGATGACCTTGAATAGGTCGCGTACATACACGATTTGTTGTGCAAAAGGCCGCATATATGTGGTGAAGCCTAGGAAAAAGGGGTATTGCACAGGGGTTGCAGCTTGATGTGATGGTATAACTCCGTGATGCAGGGTCTGGCATAGTTTATTGCAGGTTCTGACATTTTTTGTTGCAGGTTTTCATGATTACATATTGGATTATGTAAAGTGATTATATAAAATGAAAGGCCATCTTGGATGCATGGAACTAACCTATGAGCATGGATTGAGACATTTTTTTGTTGAAGAACAATGTTGGTTATGACAGTGAAGTCGATGGTACCTTGGTTATGTGATATATCTTGATGATGCTAGCTAGAGATGTCATTGATCTATTGAGGCACACTACTAGTACATGTGTTGTTGGATGTTTAGTATTTTTTATAGTGAAAAGAGGATTGATGTTGATCTGTTGATATACATGGCTGGTATATATTTGAGTTTCATTGATATATATTATGATGTATTATTGGAAGCTTACTTGTTGGAAAACTTGATACATGCATTTGGCATCTGGATGGGCTACATATTGGGACATGTGGTTGGTGAGTTGATGAGGTGATCATGTTTTACATCATTGATGAGTCATATCTTGATATATAAGTTGATGTATGATTGGTACATTTCTAGTACATTGGTAGAGGCACCTACTAGCAGTTTGATCGGCACATGTTTTATGGAGGATTTGGCATACATGTATGGGGATTCATCATATTGTGTTATTGGTGCATGGTGATGTACTTGCTTGGTACAAGTGGTGATACATGTTGATTTACATGACGGCATATGCTTGATGATACTACATCATTGGTATTACTTGATTAGCATATATTTTGGTACATGAGACATTTGATGATTGTGGCACTTGGTTCATTGTAGAGACATATCATGAGTGATATAACACTTGTTTGAAAGTTGGTAGATGCACATGTTGGCAAATTGGTGGATGCACATGGTTGGCATATTGGTATATGCACATGGTTGGGATATTGGTAGATTCACATGTTGGCATGTTGATAGAGGCATATGGTTGATACATTCCATGGATGATATCTTATGGCACATTGTATGGTGTTGATGTACATGGGTGTTGTGCATGGTGGGAACAAATTTTGGTATAAGATGTACTTGGTTGATATTTTTCTCATGATTCTCTATTTCATTGTTGACATATCATTTGCTTCATGTTGTTTGGTATTGCATAAGTTTGATGCATGTACAAGTCCAAGGATCATCATGTGGTAGCATATTGCTCATCTTGCAGATAAGGGGAGACATACCCATGGGGTGAGTCATTATTCTTCCCATGATTCTAGGAGGATATATTTATCAGATGCATACTAGGAAAAATCCCTATATTTGAAGAAAGAGCACAGAGGCAAAATTCCAGGGGGAGCGATGGTCACAGGGGGAGTATGAGCAATGTATCTTCATCATTGCATCAGAGTGATATCCCTTGTTCAAAAGGGGAGAGATTATTCATATGAATATAAAAGGCATTCAAACAGGGGGAGCAGCCCCAAGGAGAGTTAAAGCAGGGGGAGAATCCCCAAGAGGAGAATGGCCCTTTTCCATCGATGTCAAAGGGGGAGAGATGGTCACATTGATGTGATTGATGTTTAGTAATGGGGAGAGATAGTCATATTGATATGATTGATGACTATTGATGTAGATCATGCCTTGTCTACATGTTGACATCAATGATTGGTGTTGACATCAATGTTGGTATTGCCATCAATGCCAAAGGGGGAGATTGTTGGATCATGTTTTCATTGATGAAAATGTTTTGATTGTGGTCTGATTGATTGATGTCAAGTGATTGATTGATTGATTGATGTCTTGATGTAGTATGTATTGAACTTGATGAGAATGGATAGATGAATGAATGAGTTGTCATTGATATGATGCATAGATGAAGATGGATCAATGAGTTGTCATTGATACATGATGAAGATGGATCGATGTGGTTTCCTTGGTATATGATGCATAGTTGGATTGATGTAATGGTCTTATCATGGTTGATAATGTGAACAAATGGATGAACTCCAAAGTGGTCCCTTTATGGTGAAATCCCTCACGGGAAGATGCTTTACATTTCAATTATCCTTGAAGTATGATTGGAGGACCCATGCTTGAGTATGGAATAATGAGATGAACATCAGTGAATTTTTCAAAGAAAATATCCTATATGGATAGTGCTTGTCATGACATTTCCGGTGGTATGTGGAATGTCACATAACTCCTCATGGTTTGAGAGTTATGGCCTTACGAAGTTAGAGGACCCCCATATGATGGCTTGAAGCCCCAAAAGGTCAAAGAAGTCAAAGTGCTTGAAAAGAAGAAATCATTATTTAAATAATAAAGTGAAGTGGCAAAGAATAAATTATTATTTAAATGATAAAGTCAAAGAAGATTATTTAAATATTAAAGTGAGGTGACAAAATCAAGAAGGAATATTTAAATGGTAAAGTAATGGAGAACTTTATATTTATGGAAAGTGGTTAGCCCTAAAATGAGGAAAATAGGTTAAGTGACCTAGAAATGGGTTAAGCGACCTAGAAGTGGGTTAAGTGACCTAGAAGATGAAGAGTATAAATAAGAGGCAAGGGTCTCTTATGAAGAGTACATTTTTGGAGAGCATATCTTGTGTATCTTTTGTGTGTATCTCTTGAGCATGATTGAAGATCTATTCTGAGAGATAGAGCGTGAGGAGGATCTCATGGACGCATAAAAGTTTTGGAAATGTCTGAGATATTGACGGAAAAAGTCTCGGAGCTTTAGAAACCCTAGTTTCTGAGGTATACGAGGGTTGTAATGGGCCATGGAGCATACACACGCAGGTTGTATGAGGACAGGGCACGTACAGTAGATAAAATCATGGAGATTTGTGTTTGAGATGATGACTGGTTGTTGAAGACTGGAGCAGGTTTCAGATTTGCACTCTATGGGCTCAGATCTTCCACAAAGATTATGGTATGGTGATATTATTGTCTTGATGGATACTTTTGTTTGTTGTGTGGTGAATGCTTAAGGCATTCTTGGTATAGTTATTATGATGTGGTTTATATTGGTTGATGAAGTGAGAAACACTCTTATTAATCAATACTGATATCATGGTTATAGTACATTGGTTATTTACACATGTTTGAATAGTATTCATAATGTATGATTGAGAAGCATGAGTTGGCTATTGGAGAGCTTGGATGTGTTGTGACTGGTTGTTGGTTAGTTTGGACAGTGGAATACAGAAGAGAATGTGTTTGCAGATTGCAGAGGATCTGAGTATGTGATGAAAAGGATAAACCCTAATATCTTAGAAGGTATACGCAGGCTACACTATAGATTAGCCGCATACACATGCGGGTTGTACTACTAGTAGGGCGTGTACATACGCTTGTCTCTCTACTGACAGGTCACGCACCTGTGACATATTGATATCTATTGAGGATTGTTGCCTCATCTCAGTTGGTGTTGAGGGTGTAAGTTGAGTCTTGCATTATAGATTTGGTGCTCTTGTAGAGTTGTACTCTATTCAATTGTTGTTGAAAAACCCCAAGGATTGTAGTCCGTAATAAAAGAAAATTTTGCATACATCTTGGGTTCTTTGTGTTCCTTGTGGTGATGACTTGTTGATGATATATTGTTGATATATGTTGTTGATATGTGTTCACATCTAAACTGGTTGTAAATGACGGCAATGAATAATGAGTTAAAGGCGATTATTAATTAATGAGTTTTTGAGTAAGAGGGAAGTTTTTGAAAAAGAGCCCTACACTGTTCACCTCCCCCTCTCAGTGTAGTCGGTGTGTCCAACACAAGCAACCGAATTTCATATATGAGGGATGTGAAAAGAATTGAGTAGTCTTGTGTGAAATAAAAAAGATAGCTCTCGGGGAAGAGTTATTAGTGGATTACCATTTGAATTGAATAGAAACATCAACTAACAATGTGTGGGTACTTATGCAAGACCTCTTTAAGAAACCTCTACTTATTATTATTATTATTATTATTATTATTATTATTATTATTATTATTATTATTATTATTATTATTATTATTATTATTATATATATATTATCTTTAACAATGTTTTAAATATTTCACGGTCCCAATTTTATAATAATGTGGGAGGTTGATCGTTGAGGTTGATTTTATTTGGGTGGAAAACAGTTTTTTTGTTATCATTAACATTTTTTTAAATATTTGGGGGTTCTAATTATATTATAATGTGGAAGGATTATCGTGGAAAAGGGCCAAACACGGAACATGTAAGTGGTTATCAAATTCAACTTTCATTTTACTTGAATTTTATTATTTGTTTATATAATTTTATTTGTATGGCAATCAGTTATTTCATTTGTTTATATAACTCAAATAACATTGATTTTGTTGAAATTATATGTAGTCTGCATGCCATGTTGATCATGATTCCATCGATGAGGAGGGGTTGTATTTATCCCCTGATCTGTTGGTATTGATAATAAAAAAATCATTAAAGCGAATAAGGAACTTGCTAACTTGTTAGACTGTCCAGATCAAACTCTTGACGTTTCCAACAATGAGTAGGGGTTGTATTCATCCCCTGATATGATGGTATTGATAAATAAAAAATATCATTAAAGTGAACAAGGAACTTGCTAGCTTGTTAGATCGTCCAAATCAAACTCCTGACGTCCTAGAAAGGATCAATCTGCTTATTTCACAACTTAACACATATAAGGTAATAACCATAATGTAAAGTATCTTTTTTAATGTACTCATATGTTCAATTATGAAAGTCTGTTTTTTAACTTTTACATTATCTCACGAAAAAACATTTTATTTCTTATAAATATATTTTTGGAGCCTATTCAGCCCAATGTTGGTAGTAGTGGCACTGCAAAGATGCCATAGAGTCTTGAAGCGGGCTATCATATAGATGCTAGAGTATTGTTTACTTCTCCATCTTCTACACATTTAGATAGGAGCCATGACATGCATCGTCAGGAATCCACATAGCAGTCAGGCTCTAGAGGTGGTGATAGAGATGAGGTTGATGATGTGGTTGATATGGTTTCATTTCCTAGAGCTACACGTGTGACCAGCACGGGGACCCTTCCGTGCACATTTTTGGTCAACAATAATGGACTTCCATTAAAACAAATAAGACTCCTAGGTAGTTTTTCATATTTTAACTGTTTCATGTTGTCCATATCATACATAAATCATCTAGATTATTGTTTTTAAATTAATGATCATATCTTTTTGTGTGTAGGAAACGGTCATTTTTATAGGCACCAGGAAAGCAAGGCCTTGTTGATTTTTTGGGCAACCTTACACATGAGGTGGAATTTCCAGAATTCCAACCTCAAAAAAGAACTTATGGATTATCTCGAAGGCCTCTTTGGAGTAGACACCTTCAATAAAAAAACGGTCACCTATGTAGCAGGCAAATATTTAAAATATACGTGGGATGTTTGTAGAAGAAACTTGGAAGGAAACCCTAAGTATGAGCGTCCTCCCTTGATTCCCGAGAGGGAGTGGAAGGCGATCATTGATGATGCAAAAGAAAAGATATTGAAAAAATCAGGAGAAAAAATAATTGGTACCCCAAGGTAAATTACAATATTTTGATTTCAATACCTTTATTTTGATTACAATATGGATTTTACAAAAAAAAATATCAATGGTGTTTACTATTTGCAATCTTGTCAGTTTTAATTTCTATTAGGATTTATTGACATGTCTTAAAAGTATTTTTTAGTTTTTACTAAAAACTAAATATAATTATGTTTTTATTTACTACAATATGCATTTTGTGCATTTGCAGATGCTCTAGATCTTGTATCAATGCAATGATACACATTAGAATATCAAATAACATGTATGTCTTGTCTTTTTTCTTCCTTTTATGAGTTCTTAAGGTTCCTTTTATTTATTTATTTTTACATTACCATCATTTGTGGTCCACTATGGGGCCATTCATTATATCTAATGAACCACACCCAAGTATGTAGCATATATGATTCCCTTTAATTCATCATATCATATGATTCACACAGCTAATCTAATACCTCAACTTGGTTTTTTGTGGTTGTGTATAAGTGATCCCTTGGATATCATAGTATAAGCATAACCATAATTATGCAATACAGTATTTGAAATGAATGAGATATAGATACCACTTCCGATTAGAAGAACATGATAGCTCGATGACTGGTAAGGAATAAGAGAAGTACATGGAATCTGTACTAGTAACTCCATTGTATCAGCTTAGAGTACTTGTATATCGAGTGTGATTTATTATGGAATATGTATTACTATTTACATAATGTGTATACTATGTTGCTTGATATCAAACTTTGTTAACTAGTTGTGATAGTATTATTCCACTTACTTGTAAACAGTAATACTAAAGATTATGTGAATAGCTTATGTGATTAGAACTAGTGTGTAAAGGGTTACAAGATTATAACGAGCTAAGATTAGTTTACACGTACTGGAAGATGGAATTAATGAAACCCATTATAACAATGTTCAACTTAGAACATAGGTGAAGTACAACCACTGTGTCTAAGGTTACAACATTGAGATTACAAATCATGTATATAAATAGTTATGGATTTCTACTTATACCATCTACTGGAGTAGTGATTCCATTGAATACAAGATTCATTAGTGAATCTCATCATGTCGAGTAACAAGTAAAGTTATTCCCATATAAGATCTAGTTTAAGCATGTGGCATAATTAGTGCCATTAGTAGCCTTATATCTTAATTACCTCATGTCCATAAGTAATACGGTCTCATATATTATGCATAATAAGTAGTGGGTTCACTATAGCGTACAATCTTAGAGATATGAGTATTAAATCTTATGTAATCAATGGGCACTCTGAAATTGAAATTGTAATAAGCTTATTTGCATTCTGAAACCCTGAGTCAATCTACCAAATATATCTGACTCGATAGAAGGACACACAATTGAAAACCTCCAAATACTAATAGAAATTTGACTATATATCAAACCAATAGCATCGATATCATGTTGGAGAACTAGGAAAATATGTATATCATAGAGCTAGGTATTACAATAAGAGGAGGCATTTAAATACATTGTTACAACACTTGATCCTAATTGAACATAGTTCAACATACATATAAGTATAAGAAACCAAATGATTTCCATATGTTGGCGTTACTTCACACACACCTAGGATTTATTTTTCCTAAGGTTCTTATTTGTTTATTAGTCATAATTAGTCATTATCCAGTCTCCTATATTTTAGGAGAGAATATTCCACCTGGAGAATATTCTCTTTCAGTTGACACTTCAGTTTGACTAGTTGAGTTGAGTTTAGATGTTGCATTGGGATCATCACCATGCAACATTGGTACCATCACCATGCTAATTCAACCTTGCCTTGGTATCATCACCAAAGTGGTGCATTAGCCTTGATTCCCTGAGTTAACTCCTCACTACTTTGTGTTCAGTCAGTTAATTGAAGACTTGTTGACTAGTTAACTCAACTAGGTGGCAGTTCACTCCTGTAACTGCCTGAGAGACTAGAATAGGTGGCAGTTCACTCCCATAACTGTTGGTGTGTGTCCAGATCACTCTAGACCACCACTATGGCGACTTGGTTCACCTCAAGTCGAACTCATTGAGATATACAGAGTATATCATGTGTAAATTATTCATTATTCACAACGGTTAATGAGAATTATTCTATTCTTTCTCTCCTTCTTCTTATTTTTCCAATTCTCTTTGAAAATGTGTGTATTATTGTTTATCTAGATCTAATTTTTGTTGGTTCAACACATTTACATGGTATCAGAGCCAACGGACTACTAAGCAAAAGATACACCAAAAATTTTTGCAAGTACAAAAGATTGAAGACAGCGGAAAGATGGAATTCCAAAAAGAATTCATTCTTACACCTTACAACTATTTTTCATGGAAGGATAAAATAGCCATACATATTTGATCTGTATCTTAACCATGAATACATATATAGAGCCAACATCGGCCATAGAAAAATCCAAGTACTTAAATCGCATGGATAAGGCACTCGGAACAATTTGCAGTCTTATTTCTCCCGATCTCCTTTTTCATATATCTTCCTGTAAGACTCCCAATGAAGCCTGGACCATATTGGAGGGTCTCTTTGGAAAATAGGATGAGATGAGGAGACACATGATGGAGGTGGAGTTGCTCACATTGGATCCAAAAATCTTCGAGAATATCCAAGATTTCTTTACAAAATTCAAGGATTTACTGTCGCAACTCAAAGCTTGCGGGGTTGATAAATCGAAAAAGGAGAAATAAACAGTTCTCACCATTCTATCCAAGATTGGACCTGAATTTTGTGTATTCGTATCCACATTCCATACTGTCATATTCGCCTCTAGAGACACCTAGAAGATTCCTTCTCTTGAGGACTTTATCAAATCCCTAACACAAGAGAAAACCAAGCTCATCAACATGGGCGCAATAAAAAGCCAAGGGCGCATGCACTCGTTGTGCATGATGGCAGCCAAAAATATCATAAATATAAAGATAAATATAAGAGGAAATCTCATGCACATATGAAGAAGGAAGGGTACACAAAACCCTTCACCGATGCCTCCAGATCCAATGGAGAAAAGGGAAGAAAATGAGAGAAATGCACATACTGTCACAAAGGATTCCATTCGGAATCCACATGCATGCAAAAAAAAATAGATTTGATGTCTCAGATACTTCAGTAAAACAACCTTGGAGATCGCATCCCCGAGGGTGAAAAGAAGAAGAAGCCAGAAGATCTGAATTCCAAGAAAGGCAATTCTAGCCATGCCTTGATTGCCATCAACTCCTCTCTCGATGCTTGGATCGTAGACTTAGGAGCATCACATCACATGGATGCCTCAGAAGAAGTATATTCTTCGTTGGATGCATGCAAAGGTCCTCCTATTCTGATGGGGGACAACTGTTTTGTCGAAGTCATCGGCAAAGGAAGGATTGAACTCACCAATGGAAGTTTCGAGAATGTGTTGTATGTTCCCAAGCTTTCTGTCAATCTTTTGTCTGTGTATCAAATGACGAATTCTGGAACCAGAAAGAAATTTGTATTCACACCAAATGTCGTGGGCATCTATGACATGCAAACCAACTCCAAGTTTTCTACCGGTGAGGTAAATGATCAGTCTAGATTGTATACATTTTTTGAATTCATTGAACCTGATTCTGCTTTACTGCTTACTCATGTTGATGAAAGTAGTAGGATATGGCATGAAAGATTTGGAAATTTGAATTTCAGATACATGCAACAACTTAGCAAGAACAGATTAGTTAATGGTCTACCAGACATCCATTTCTCCAAGGGAGTATGTGAGGGATGTGTTCTTGGGAAACACCCTCAAGAGAAATTCGACAAAGGAAAGTCTCAACGAGCTTCCACACCTTTAGATTCGATCCATAGTGACCTTATGGGTCCTTTTCCGCATCCATCCATCAAAAAAGTGAGGTTTGTTCTCATTTTTGTGTATGATTTCTCACGTTTTACTTGTATCTACTTTATCAGGAAAAAATCTGAGGTCTCTCAACACCTCAAAGATTTCAAAGCCTTGGTTGAGACACAGTCCGGAAAGAATATCAAAGTCCTCTGAAATGATAACGGGGGAGAGTATGTGAATCATGAGATCCACAATATTTTCCATGAGGTAGGGATTCAATTGCAGCATGCATTTCCCTACACTTCACAACAAAACGGAGTTGCTGAGTGGAAAAACTGATCTCTAAAGGAGATGGCACAATTATCTTTCTTGGGAAAAACTAGTGGGGAGCTTGTTGTATCTCACACACTCCAAACCAGACCTCTCATATGTAGTTGGCACAATTTCCAGGTTCATGCAAGAGCTGCATGAGCTACATTGGAAAGTTTCAAAGCGTATCCTTCGATATGTATAGGGCACCATCACCTTTGGGATTCATTATGCAACAGAATCTACATTAGATCTCATCGGGTTTACTAATTCTGACTGGGTTGGCGATAACATTGATCGCAAGTCCACATCTGGTTACTCACTCAGTCTTGGTTCCGTGCCTATCTGTTGGTCGAGCAAGAAGCAAGTTTCCATTGCTCTATCTTTAGCTGAGGTAGAGTACAGAGGGGCAGTTAACATAACCATTCAGGCTATGTGGCTACAACATTTTCTCACTGAGTTGGGCATTCAGTTTCATCGGTCGATTGTCATATGGTGTGACAACTAGAGCACTCTGAAGTTCTGCAGAGATCTAGTTTAGAGGCAACGGACAAAGCACATAGAGATCCACATGCACTACATCCGGGACTTAGTACATGAGGGGATCATTACAGTTCTGTTCTTCAGCAAAACAGACGGCAGACATTTTCACCAAGACCTTCACTAAGAAGAAATTCAATTCTCTGCGAGGTCGTCTTGGAGTGAAGGACACAGTTTCCTAGAAACTGTAGTTCTTCTTTTTACATACATTGTACCTTGAGGGAGAGGGTTTCCCATGATGTTTTCCCTCTTTCCTCACTTTATTTTCAGTGTATCTTTTGTACTTGGGTACCTAACATGGCCTCGTTTCCGGGACCCAATCTTTATTTTCACCATAGTGATGTTCAGGGGGGGTGTTGGAGTTACTTCACACACACCTAGGATTTCTTTTTCCTAAGGTTTTTATTTGTTTATTAGTCATAATTAGTCATTATACAGTCTCCTATATTTTAGGAGAGAATATTCCACCTGGAGAATATTCTCTTTCAGTTGACACTTCAGTTTGACTAGTTGAGTTGAGTTTAGATGTTGCATTGGGATCATAACCATGCAACATTGGGATCATCACCATGCTAATTCGACCTTGCCTTGGTATCATCACCAAAGTGGCGAATTATCCTTGATTCCCTTAGTTAACTCCTCACTACTTTGTGTGCAATCAGTTAACTGAAGACTAGTTGACTAGTTAACTCAACTAGGTGGTAGTTCACTCCCGTAACTGCCTAAGAGACTAGAATAGGTGGCAGTTCACTCCCGTAACTGCTGGTGTGTGTCCAAATCACTCTAGACCACCACTATGGTGACTTGGTTCACCTCAAGTCGAACTCATTGAGATATACATAGTACATCATGTGTAAATTATTCATTATTCACAACGGTTAATGAGAATTCTTCTATTCTTTCTCTCCTTCTTCTTATTTTTCCAATTCTCTCTACAAATGTGTGTATTATTGTTTAGCTAGATCTATTATGTGCAGGTTCAACACATTTACACCATACACAACACATATCACATTCATATTTATCGATCAATGGTTAAGGTCATCTTATACAACACCAAGATGTACCCAACTCCCTTCAAGTGAAGAAGACAAGGTCCACTTAGATTGGTGAGAGAATATAATGAAGTCCTTGAATTCTACCTTATTCTATGCACTAGTCACTTGCTTTGGTTTAACTACCCAACCAGTTGAATGCCATGCCAACCACTAGTATACCTTAGATATCAAAACCTACTCTACAATCAATTCTTCCTCCATAGTAGTAGAGGAAACACCAATTGCAAAAATGTTAGTTGCATCAATGGCAGATGATACCATAATTGATGAAATGGTAAATCATTTTTGTGTATGTGAAAGAGTCAATCAAATAACTTAAATACTTAAAAATCAAAATTTGAATAATGACGCAATAAAACATTTGAAACAAATATTACTTGTTAGTCGTGTTAGGGCTCCAAAATGACCAGATTGATAGATGTTTCCATGTAATCACCATCAATCTACATAGAAAACATTAGAATAAAATTTGGTATCTTTCCTTATGCTCATACAAATAGAATAACTCATTTGAATGAATATCCTTGGGCATTCACAATATTGTTAATCATAAAGTCAAGTGTTTTCCCAAGCAAGTGATGGAAATGGTCTCCCTCTCTAAACATAGCACTTAGACCTCTCAAAGTTGTCATTTCTGCCAGTTTCCCAACCATTCCAGTCTTGAGAAGGGTTAGGATATTTAGGATTTTGGGTTTACTTTTCTTCCTGTTAGATTGGAGGGTTTTTTATTTTGTTTCTAAGATCCATGTTTTGATGGTTAGGATTTTGAAAATTAGTATTTTCGAGGTTTTGGTTTTGAGGATTTTCAATTGGAAACAAAAAAACATGACTATTTATGACAAACATAATGTTTTTATTAAACACAAAACATCATTCTAATATCAATAAGAAAAGAAAGTGAATGATTTTAGGAAAAATAAAAAGAAATAACCCTACCTCAATAATGTTTTCCACAACAATGAAATTGTCTCCATCCTTATTTACTAGGAATTATTATCTAATGCTCATCCACTTAAATGATTTTAGGACTGATTGTATGGTCATGTCATTGAGGTATGGTCAGTTGGCATTCTCCAAAATGGCTATGTGTCCTTTCTCCTTTACATTTTCTCTCCCAGAAACATGTTAAAATGAGAAAACGATAGATCCCTTTTCATTTTTTATTTTTTTTATGCATAGTGTAACACTTATAAGATATAATACATTTGTGTCTTATAGTGGATATGCATTATATCATGTGTACAATCCTTTAAGCGTTATCATTTCCCTAGTGAAAGTATCTACATCCCCAAGGATAACCAACCAAAACATATTTAAATTATAGATTTGTGTAACAATGATGAATTTTAAAAATAAATGATGGCCCAAATTAGTGGAGTCAACATTATGTAGAGGCCATAGAGTGAAATCCTCCATATGCTAGCGCATTCCTTAAATTAAGGTATAATAGATCATTTTTCAAAAATTTGGATATTTCAACTTACTATCTTTATATATTCTTCTATATTGAAAGCATCATATTTTCCTATAGAATACATCTTTATTGGGAAGACTCAAAATAGAAATAGGTTTTTAAATATTTAGCTTAATTTTCAATGGACATCCTTTAAGAAGATAGGGTTTTGAAGTTGTTATTTAAAATGAATATACCTTCTTCAATATTTCTCAAGATCACTTTTATGACCCAATATAGAAATGGCATCACCATTCTACATTTGATGTGTAATATCCCTATTTTGATCCTTTAGATGACACAATAAAGAAATGGCACCTTCACTCTATCTCAAATGGAATTGGTGCAACTACAATCTAGAAAATAGATTAAGATAAAAATATATCACAAGACCATATCTTATAACCATTTATCACTATTCATACATACATATTGTTTCTACATATCTACTTTGAAGCATATCACTTAAGCTGGAATTAGAACCAAGTTACTAGTAACCCATATGTTATGGAGATATTGTAATTGATAACCCTCAAAGGCACTCTCTTTAATTAATCTTTATTATTATTTTTTTTAAATATATATATTTTGTCGCTCTTGCGACAAATAAGATCATCGATATTATTGATATTTTGTCGCAACTATCAAGACTTCATCGCTCTTGCGAAAAATTGTCGTTACCATTGATCATACCTTATCCTTGAATAGTTCATTGCAAGAACTACTTCGGTCATCTCTCTTGTGACGAATAAGATCGTCGATAGTATTGATAGTTCATCGCAAGAACTACTTCAGTCGTCTCTCTTGCGACGAATAAGATCGTCGATAGTATTGATAGTTTTTCACAACTATCGAGGCTTCGTCACTCTTGCGACAAACTATCATTACCATCAATGATACCTTATCCTTGAATAGTTCATCGCAAGAACTAATTTGGTCGTCTCTCTTGCAACGAGTGCCCTAGGTTGTCCCTCTAGCCAAGAGCTCCCTATGTCGTCGTTCTTGCGACGACCTCTTTCGGTCGCCACTCTTGTGACGCCCTCCTTGGGTCGTCTCTCTTGCGACGATATCCAAGTTTTTTCACACTTTCCACGGCACGTGAAGAGATGTTTATGGGGCCCAAGATTCATCGCAATCTCCACGACATAACGTCGCAAGAGCGTCAAAATGGTTGTCGCAAAATGACCCAAATTTACTAATGTGATTACCTCTCATTCACAAGAGTCAGATATGTTAATGAAGGATAAGGGATACATGATCATTAATCGACACTCTATCACGACTATGGGGGAATCCTTACCATAAATTTTAAACCCCTTAGACCCGAAGTGTGAACCATATATTGTCTCTCCTTTAGAGAATCATGATTATATTTTGGTCTATAACAAACCTCTCATTGATGAAATCCCATCATTTTGAGAATCCAAAGATACTCATTCTCTTTATACGAATATATTTGATGATAACCACCTACATGATTACCCACATGTTGATCACCCAATGCAACCTTTACATTACTCTTTCAATGATAAAACATTGAATGATGAACCAGAACAACACGATTTACCAGCTTTGATCGATCAATGGCTAATTCTTAAAGACATTCCATATGACATGCATAATGTTGAAATACCTTCACAATTTGAATTTTTGGAACATGTTGAATCACAATTTGATCACGATAACCATGTTTTCAATGACTATTTTTTTGTTCTAGAATTGAATATGAGCATCAAGGCCATTGATCCTACACAATTTGAAATTTATGACCTTGATGCATAGATGTTAATCATAGAAAATTTAAGGTATGAAGAGAATAATGAATTTTTTGATCCACATGAAGAAATCATATCAAATGTGCAACCCATCACCATAAAAGACACATGAAATATTGATCTTATCCAAGAAACATCGTCACCTAAATATGCTCCAGAATTACATGTCAATCTTTGGGGTCAAATGCATCACTTTTCCTTGGATTCTATCTCAATACTCCAACACTCCCCACATTATTTTGATAATGTTATAGGAGAAGGATTGGGGTCATATTTTTCTCAACATTTACCTCAAACTAGCATATTATCTTTTCTCCTCTCAGCATGTGGGTTATGTAAAATATGGGCCTAGGGAGACTTTCCTAGATATTGAAGCACTTTAGTTTTGGCCGGTGGTTATGTTAGGTTCTCATTATATTTATTTGACCTCTGGAACAAATGAAAACACCCATACTAAGACTCTCCCAGAAGGCACATGGACTTCAAATTTCATTTATGGTTATCATCAGGCATGCCACTCATTTTCGAATTCCTTCCAACAATCCTATGATAATCATTTTAAATTTATGATGGAATTGAAGCTTGGTTGGAGGAATCCTATGTGTCTACATTTCCCATGAGTAATAACATTGCGAAATTTAACATGTTGTGTAGATATTTGCTTGATTCAATTCTTCCTATCTTTGATCTCTCAATACTCCATTTTCTATTATTGATTTTTTATGAACATGGGGTTGCAATTTTGGAGTTACTTGATTGGCTACATCGGCACTATGATTTAAATTAACACATTTTCACCTAGTGTAGGATAGATTAGGAATATGAGTAGCATAGTTCTTTATTTCTTTGCATAGTTTAGATCTTTGCTTTCATTTTTTTTCTTGTGTAGCATAGATTTTGGGTGTGCCTTGGTTTCTTCAATAAAAAGACACCAACTGTTATTAGTTTAGTTTGCATCTCAATATGGCTTGCTTTAGTACTATTTTATATTTCCATGAAAGCTTTAATCTTTCACTTGATGCATTTCATTCTGTCATTTAACTAAGCTTGACTTAACATTAGTTTTCATTCATCCTCATGAGGAAACCATGTGCAGAAATTATTTGAGAAATTCAATTGGAAGATTCACCTGTTTCAGTGGAATTCACTTTGACGCTGACAACTAGACAACTTATTATCCTAATATACTAAAATAATTTATATTGAGGAATACTTTACATCTTGTGGAAGATGGAAACTAGGTTGAAGGAATCATACCATCTATTCATGGCCTTGTTTTTCATAATTTTCAATGATTGTGCAAGTCATTTTAATCAATATTTAGATGGTTATGTTTCTCGCAAAAGCCTCGTGACCAAGGGATCAATGTGATGGTATCTTGGGTCCATTCTCTTTTTTCTCGAAGCAAAGACTGGTGAGCTAAAATATGGTTACAAACTTTCTCAACAATTATTCTTTTCTTTAGGCCTAAACCCTTCATGATGAGTTGATTTCAAGAAATTGTAAGGTAGATCATCGATTTGTTCAAAAGAAATTTGAAATCCTATAGCAGATTGTGATCATTGTACCTTAACTCTTTTGTAATGGTATCCATTTAGTATAATTATCAAAGTGTTTGTTACCCTATGAAAAGGATATGCCTGATATTTTCAGTACATATACTCTTTTCCTAATCTTAAAATATGTTTTCATTTATTGGGAAAATAAATGGAATATTTTTCCTCTAGCATGCACCTCTAGTAATACAATGCCAAGTGTTATTTTTCCTTTCACTATGTTGAGTATCTTGGAAATATGAGGGTTAAAGAGAACATACACACAAACACTTTGATGTTATCTTTTAGCACCACAAGCTCCTAAGCCTGACTATTGAGGTCAAATAATTTGACCAATCATCTTCGGTAACATGATAGATATATTTTCCTTGGTCCTATGATATCGAATTGATGAAAACTGTCTTTTTATCACCATGCATTGTCCATTATGGGGGTAAAACATAGTATTTTCCAGATCAGATGGATTCCTTTAATGACTTGGGTATGTTGACGTACAATGTTTTAATGACTATAGAAGTTTGAAGGTGTATCCTTTGAAGCTCTTTGAATCGGATTTAACTTCTTGATCTAATTTCCCATTCTATTGATATACTCTTCAAATAATCAGATGCAATATATTGACTTGAACTAATTGACTAGTTTTCGTTGGTTCTCTCTTGATATGTTATTATCTTGGTTTTATCATGAATTTCATTGGTCTGTTTCCTTCATCTTGATCTCACTGGGGGTTTTTACATCATGATGTTTCTATTGATTTTGGAATTTTCAACTGTTGAATAGAATGTCAAGTGTTAGTTTTCCTTTGACTATGTTGAGTATCTTGGAAATATGAGGGTTAAAGAGAACATACACACAAACACTTTGATGTTATATTTTATCACCACAAGATCCTAAGCCTGACTATTGAGGTCAAATAGATTGACCAATCATCTTATGTGACATGATAGATATATTTGTTGATGATTGTAGCTATGTGAGACATTCTCTAGCTTACAAACCTATGAGATGTGGATCATTAGAGCTATGTGAGACTTTATCCAGCTTACAAACCTGAGAGAAATCCCATAAGGGTGCATGGTTCCTATCTGAGACAGAGCTGGAATGTAGATATGACCTCCTCCATTCAGAGAGTTGATAAGAACTCCAGATGAGTATCATGTGGGAAAGGCAATCTGTTGAGTTGGACGTGCATGTGGTTGAGCACAAGGTGAACGTGTGAAATCCCAAAGTGTTGGGTGCATCATCATGAGAACAAAAATGAAAATGATGTATTATCCTCCTCTGAGAAGAAGAGTTGACAAGAAACTCTAGATGACTCTCCTATGTAATGAAGTGGGAAAGAAGATATGTTGAGTAGACGTGCCTGTGGACGAGCATAGGTGAACGTGTGAAGAAGTGGTTCTTCTGTGTAATGAAATGATCCATAGATATGGACATCCCTATGGATGTGACCCTAGTGGATGAGAACTAGTGGGTGTATCATATCCCTTGCTATATTGTTCAAGAGTCAAACCTTCATATAACCGTAATTGTAATGTAAAGGGTACAAGTCGGCCCCACCTTAATGTGAATGGTAATTAATGTAAACGATAATTAATCTGGTTAATATTAATTACATTATGATATAGTGAGGTCGGCCTTGTTTTTCCAATAGACACTTATGTTAACAGGTTCGGTCTAGTATAAGTAAAGATAAATTCCCCATTGAGGAATCATATCTTTCAAATGAGTTTGTAAATTTCAGCAAGTACACCTTCTTGGGAAAAGTGTGCACCTCTCTTGGGCGCTAGTTTTCTATGGTTTGAGAACCCTCTTGTGTGCTAGGTTTTATCTTGGTGGTGAAGGTATTTCTCTTGAAGAATATAGAAAAGGATTTGGCTGGGTTTTCTTCCCTTGTTGAGAAGGGTTTCCGAGGATACTTCTTGTGTTCTTGTGCATGGTGATTCTTCTTGTGATCTTGGTTGCTGCAACATTTATGGTTATGGTTAAATGATAAAAATGGAATGATATTCATGCTTAAACTTGACTATTGAAAAATCAACATGGTATCAAAGAATACGTCTTAAAAGAACCCATTGCACAAGCATCCACCAAGTCTCCTCTCACCTTTTTCAAAATTGTACGACCCTTCTAGGGTTTCTAGAAAATTTTGTATGACCCTCCTTTCAATGGTGTTATAGCCCTTAATACTTGGACGTTGGGGCTATATTTGGCATAGAAGAGTACATCCTCCTCCAGCGCATCTCCAGAATCTCTTAAAATCAATTTCCAATAATTTTGAGTTTTTGGCCCCAGGGTTTCTAGAGTGCCGAAATTTCCTGCAGAATATTAATCTTAGATTTCTGAAGAAACGTTTTTATTAAATTAGAAAGCATCTCTGTGAAAATATTGATTTGATTGTTGGCATTCATAAGTCCAACATAATTCAAGGTTACTAATTCAACCTAATCATTAGGTTTTCAAAATCCAATTGGCGGGAATTTGAAGAAACCAATCAAATGAAGAACAGATCCTTAATAGAATATAGGCTTGATGTAGCAAGCAACTTCAACTCCTAGAAATCAAGGCTTCATGTCACCCTTGAAGAACCTGACCTCTTGGATGTGGTAACTAAAACTCTGCCATACATAGCTATAGATGTAGAGAAGAAGATAAGAAAGGAAGAAGATGTCAAATCAAGAAAATTAATCATCTACTCAGTAAGAGATCATCTATTACCTCGTATTGCCAACCTAGAGATAGCCTATGATATGTATGAAGATTTAAAAGAAATGTTTGAAAGTGACAACACCCTCAGAGGTCTTACCTTGAAGAGACAACTTCAAAGTACCAAGATGACGAAAGGTGACACAGTTGCCATCTTCTTTATGAAGTTATCATAGATTAAAGAACAGCTAGAGACCATTGGAGAAATCATGTCTGACAGAGAATTTGTCTTAACCACTCTCAACAACCTTCCAAAAATGTGGGAGTATTTCCTTCAGAGTATCAATGGAAGAGAAGATTTACCAACCTTTGATCGTCTATGGACAGATTGTACTCAAGAAGAACTTAGACTTAGAAATAGAGGAGTGGAAGATTCCTCAGAAGAAATTCATGCTCTTGCATTTCATACAAAGAAAGGAGGAAAATTGAAAAGAAATTTCAGGCAAACATTTAAAGGTGAAAAGTCTTCATCAAATCCAAGTTATCAAAGAAGAGATGTTTTATAAATTCAGCGCTTTGGATGTGACAATTATGGACATTATGAAAGAAATTGTCCAACCAGGAAGAAGGGAAGACAATATGCTTCCACCGTTGACATTGATCCAAACCCACCTCAAAAGAATGAAGAGAAGAGAGAGGAGAAGTACTTCCTCTAAAACTAAAGAATGACTACAAACCAGATAAATCAATTGATTTCAAATTTTATAGTTGATTGCATTTTTGAATAAATCCCTAGTATGGAAGCCCTCAAAGACTTGGACCATTATCCCTGGTATGGGAATCCAAACCATATTTAATTGATTATTTTGTGAGAACAAGGAGAGACGTTGTCCTTAAAGAAGAGATATCCATTCAACAAACCTAGAGAACCTCAGATGGATATTGACAGTAAGACAATACCTTCTTCCCCTTCAGCAGATCAAAGGGAGATAGAATAATACATTATTCAAGTTGATCCAGTTGTACCAGTTGATATATTTAGAGATATTGTAGTAGGACATAAAAATCCTACCTAGACTCACTCTGCAAGAGGTAGAGAAACATACAAGCCTCTCAAGGCACATCCAGAGAAAGCGAAAGAGATTTTCGAGCTATCCTTCAGTCATGAGCCACCTCATTAATGTTGAGCTTCCTTGTCTTAGAAAATCAACAGGAGAACAAATATGGAAAGATGCCATAACAGAAGAATATCAGTATATCCTAAAGAATGATGCATAAGATATTATTCAGGGACCAGAAGGGAAGTCAGTGGTAACTTCCAAGTGGATCTATAAGATCAAACATGCAGTTGATGGAAGTGTCTAGAAATACAAAATGAGATCTATAGCTAGAGGTTTCTCATGAACAGAGGGAGTTGTCTACGATGAGACACTTGATCCGGTAAACACAATACACTTCCATCCATACTACCATCCATGAGTTGGAAACTATATCAGATAGATAAATTCTTGATGAGTTTGGATTTCAGCAAGAGTGTTGTTGATCCAAACCTATATCATTACAATGTTGATGATGAGAGCCTAATTTTGATGACTTATTCAGAAAGCCTTGTTGTTGGATACAAGTAATCCTTGACTTCTAAATTTGAGATGAAGAATATGAGTATGATGCACTACTTCTTAGGACAATAAGTATGACAGAGGACCGATGAGATTTTCCTGAGTTAAGGAAAATATACAGTGAAAATATTAAAGAAGTTCAAGTATGACAGAATGAAAAATCTAGCGTGATGAATTTAAAAGAAGAATATTGATGATCAAACGAGACTAATCCACAACTCATTGGATCACTGATATATCTGGTTAACACCAGACTTGATTCATGCCATGCAGTGAATGTGCTTAGTCATTTCATGAGTGAACCGAGATAGACTCACTAGACAACAACAAAACATGTATTAATATATATACAAGGCACAGTTGGATATGGCCTCAGATATGCCTCCAGTGTGAACTTGAGTTTGCAGGATATGTCAATTCAGATTGAGCAGAAAGTATAGTGGATCGAAAGAGAACATCTGGTTGATGTTCTACCATGAATTTTGGCATGGTTTCCTGGTGCAGCAAGAAACAAAACTTTGTGGCCTTGAGTACCACAGAGGCATATTATATAGCAATGAGTGTGAAAAGCAATGTGTCTTCACAAGATTCTGACATATTTACTTGACCATGATATGGATCCTATGATGATAACCAAGAACCGTGTATAAAGCTCCTTGAGAACCCAGTGTTTCCTGATGGATCAAAACATGATGAGATGAAATATATTTATATTAGAGATATGATGTAGAGGAAAATCGTACACATGCAGTACCTTCCTACACATGATCATATTGCAAACATCTTCACCAAACTAACCTGGTGAAGAATGCCTCCCTAGTTGAGAGGGAGTGTTGATGACTCCAGCCAAGAAAAAATTCCAAGTACATATGTGTGATACTTGGCATGATGAAGAATGCCTCCCTAGATGAGAGGGAGTGTTGATGATTGCAGCTATGTGAGGCATTCTCCATCTTACAAACTTGTGAGATGTGTATCATTGCAGCTATGTGAGACTTTCTCCAGCTTACAAACTTGAGAGAAAGCCCCTAAGAAGGGTACGTGGTTCCTATTTGAGACAGAGCTAGAACGTAGAGATGACCTCCTCCATTCAAAGAGTTGAGAAGAACTCCAAATGATTATCCTGTGGGAAAGGTGATCTGCTGAGTTGGACGTGCTTGTGGCTAAGCATAAGGTGAACGTGTGAAATTCCAAAGTATTGGGTGCATCGTCATGAGAAAAAAAATGAAGATGATGTATTAGCCTCCTCTAAGAAGAAGAGTTGACGAGAAAATATAGATGACTCTCATGTGTAATGTTGTTTGAAAGAAGATCTATTGAGTGGACGTGTTTGTGGACAAGCACAGGTGAACGTGTGAAGAAGTGGTTCTTCTGTGTAATGCAATGAGCCAGAGATATGGATATCCCTACATATGTGCCCCTAGTGGATGAGCACTATTGGGTGTATCATATCCCTTTCTATATTGTTCAAGAGTCAGACCTGCTTGTAACCTTAATTGTAATGTAAAGGGTATAGGTCGCCCCCCCCTTAATGTGACTGGTAATTAATGTAAAAGATAATTAATATGGTTAATATTAATTATATTATGAGCTAGTGAGGTCGACCATGTTTTTCCAATAGACACTTTTGTTAACAGGTTCATTCTAGTATAAGTAAAGATAAATTCCCCATTGAGGACTCATATCTTTCAAGTGAGTTTGGAAATTACAACAAGTACACCTTCTTGGGAAAAGTGTGCACCTCTCTTGGGCACTAGTTTTCTAGGGTTTGAGAACCCTCTTATGTGCTAGGTTTTATCTTGGTGGTGAAGGTCTTTCTCTTGAAGAATATAGCAAAGGATGTGGTTTAGTTTTCTTCCCTTGTTGAGAAGGGTTTCCCAGGATACTTCTTGTGTTCTTGTGCATGGTTCTTCTTCTTGTGATGTTGGTTGCTGCAACATTTATGGTTATGGTTAAATGCTAAAAATGGAATGATCTTCATGCTTAACCTTGACTATTGAAAAATCAACAATATTTTCCTTGGTCATGTGATCTCGAATTGATGAAAACTGTCTTTTTATCACCATGCATTGTCCATTATGGGGGTAAAACATAGTATTTTCCAGAGCAGATGGATTCCTTTAATGAATTGGGTATGTTGACGTACAATGTTTTAATGACTATAGAAGTTTGAAGGTGTGTCCTTTGAAGCTATTTGAATCAGATGGAAGCTTCTTGATCTAATTTCCCATTCTATTGATATACTCTTCAAATAATCAGATGCAATATATTGACTTGAACTGATTGACTAGTTTTCGTTGGTTCTCTCTTGATATGGTATTATCTTGGTTTTCTGATGAATTTCATTGGTTTGTTGCCTTCATATTGATCTCACTGGGGGTTTTTACATCGTGATGTTTCTATTGATTTTGGAATTTTCAACTGTTGAATGGAAGATACATTACAACCAAGTCATGAAAAACTCAATGGATCTCTTCAAGGCAACGATCTACAAATTTTTGGGAGTTATGTTGAGAAGGCTCATCAAGGATAATATTTCAAAACTCATACAAGCACACAAAACACAAATCATACATCAGATTTCACATTCACTTGCATAAATACCACCTATTGGTCTTCAATTCCATGCTCAAAGGTTCTGAGAAGATACATGTTACACGTAGCTTTACTCTTTCATTTCCATGCACATTTATGATGTGGACACCTAAATCAATTTCAGATATTGAGCCTAGTCAAACCACTACGTATGTGATATACAACCTGGTTTCAAGGAGTTGACAATGAAAGGAGTGCTAACAACAACTATTTGATATGCATTCACAACTAGTACAAAAATGGTGGTCATTACAGGCATAACCATTTTGTTGCATGAAAGGGAACTTCCACTCGATAGACCAACATTCAAGCTAAGTCGACTCCACTACTCAAGTGGGATCTTGGCAACAAGAATTGGTAAGACTCATGATTTGTTTCCATGCATCCCAACAGGTATGGCTCCCTATGTTTTCAATAGCATTAACTTTTTTATTTAAGTGTTCCATGTCGGCCTCGATGAAAACTTTAGGTCTGGTTTATGTTGTGATATATTTTCAAACACTCTTCTGGGAGGGATTTACCTTACTCAACATTGATTTTGGTCATATTGTATAACTGGTTAAACATTTATCTTTAAAAATGGATAATAAATCAATATGCATTAGTGGTCACTAGTTTTATTGATGTTATTTATGTTTCGATTGTATGCAGATCCCTCTCATGGAATTTTGTGCTCTCTTGAAGAGGACATCACTCGAGCAAGATAAATGGCTTCAGAAAATTCGACATGATCATGATACATGTCGTGTGGAAATTTTAATCACAAATTTTCTTTTGGATTCTATTCTTGATTCCCCACACATGATCTTATTAAATGCTTTCATTTTTTAAAATCTTGGGTTGAAATCAATATCATACCTTGAACGGTTTGTCTATTTAGGTACAAGTGTGTAGTTGGTATCACACGTCTTATTTGAAGTAGTGAAGATATGAGCATGCCACATTGTAGCATAAGTTTTAGAGCTGGAAGAGGTAGAGAGTGAGTGAAGATCTTGCACGGCTAGAGAAAAGAAATCTGGTGGACAACAAATGGAATCTCTTTCAAATCCTTACTTCCTAAAGTACAAGGTTGCAAAGATGAGCTGATAGTTTTCAAAAAATCATGATGAAATATGCAATTATTAGCTAGCGCTAGCACTGAATCCCATCTAAATGAAATAATACGCGTATAAGATTCCACATGGATTAATATTTTCAAGAGGTTGCAAACCTATGTTGGGATTCATGAACATTCTTAAAGCTTCTAGAAACACTAATTTTCTTGATCTCTTTTTCCAAATACTCTTTATTGTTGACTGCATATCTTTTTATCATCATTTACCCAAAGTTTCATTTTTCAATTGTAGAAAGTTTTGGGCTGAGCTTGTCTTTTATCTCTGAATATGACTCCTCTCTTTCTTTCCTCATCTTTTTCCCCTAAAGGAACTTCATTCTCTATTTTTTTTTTCTTATGATCCTTGATTTTATTTGATGACATACATACATCTCACCTGTATTTGTCTTTTATAGGAAGCACCTTCACACTGGAAACAGGCTCGAATCAGCTTGCATCTCTTTCCTAACTCATGAGTTGAAATATAAGTCTTTGTTTAATGATGAATCAGAACTATTTTGGAATATTGTGAAAATAGTCAGACCATGACTTAATAGAGTGGTTAATCAATGGTCATTCTTGAATGTTGTCTAGTGAGAAAATCCTATGTAATGGGGGAACCATCCACGCACTAAGTAGTTGCTCGCATGAAAGGTGAGGTGTCAAAGTATAAAGGATGAAAATAAAAATGGATAACCTTATTTATCCATGAGTAGAAAATATGAAAGGTAAATATCAATAGTTGGAATTCATCCCCTATCATGATAAAAGAAGGCCACTAATTTCCTCATCCTCTTGATGCTAAACATACACTAAATAAATCGAGAAGGAATGGGAAAGAAATCTTGACCAGACTAGGGGACATGCATATATCTTTGTCGGGGATATGGACACTCACTGGTAATGGAGAAAGGTCTATGACATCATGGTGACTCCATCGAGGCTATGGACGCTCGCGGGAAGTGGAGCAACACCTGAGAGATAATATATATGGACATGGTGAAAATATTTTTATATCCAAAACCTATATCATCTCCATGACAGAGATACCAACCTAAATCGTCGACACAAGTGAAGGAAATAAATCTCACCATCATTCATCCTCTATTTACAACAAATGAGCTCTACTAGTCGGCATGCAAGCATCACAAATGAGCCCACCACAATGGAATATTTTAGGTAATTGTTGCACATAAATTCTAGAATTTCTTATCTTAAAAGTAATTATATGACCCTCTACATTTTTTTTCTCATAAGTTAGGGAAGACTAGCAGAGTTTTTGGATTTTCCCAGTGTGTCACCATTTGGTGTGCCTGCACAACACCCTCCCTAATCTATTATCTTTCCTTTTCCCTAAGAGAATAAATTCCCCCCCCTACTAAACTTCTCTACTAGAAATCCTCGCAGACTCTCTCAACTTGTTGAAAAATCAACTCACCTTTTTTTATCTTCATTGAAACCTTTCATTCCTTCACTTAGAATATTTATTAACTTGCAAAAATTTTAAACTGTGGTAATAATGGCAAGTTTGTGACGAACTCCCCGACACAGGCAGTACTAGTAAGTTCATGACATGATCGTTGACACTGGAAAGGCTACAACACTTAATATTTTTGAGCTCAAAGTTTAGTATATCGATGAAGTTCCAATAAACTTGGTCGATGCACCAGCCACCTTCAAACAAACTTCATCGATACATCAGCTGAGTTCCAGTAAACTTCACCAATACGATACCCTTTGCATACCGGTGTAGATGGTGTGACCATCGTTGATACGTCAGTACACTTCCTCTCATATTCATCGATGTATGTTGTATCATACAGTCTCACATCATCTTCATCGATACATCATGTATCGTTAAATTTCCTTCATTTCTCTCCAATACACAGTGTATCAGTGTGATCAGGGGATCAAATTTTGCTCAAAATTTTAAAGTGCTCGGAATGCGATGAAACCAGTGCCATTGTGTATGTCTCGTCTTCCTGATTCCGACGGTATATTTACTTTGTCAAACGGGCTCCGTATGGAGAAGATATCGCGTTATGTTCGTCAAGTCAAACAGGCAAAAATTTTGGTGTTGACTGTACAGTCCGTACAGTTCGTACAGTCTGAAGTGGCAGGACCGTACAGACCTTATGGATGACGTGGAAAAATCTGGTTGGTTGACAGTTGTCAAATCAGGAAGTGACACGTGTCCTTTGGTGGAAAATGGTATGAGGACACGTGGCCCAATCCGTGGGCGCCACGTGTCACTCGTTGTTTGGGTAGTGGTTATTATTGTTGTTTGTAAAATGTATGGAGTCCGTGGGGTTCAACCCCCGGACCACCCCACCGCACAAATACTTATACAAACTCCGATAACCAATCGGGCTACCGCTCATACCTTGATATATATATGTTTTGGGTTATATTTAAATCCGCTTGTTGGTATAGTTGGGGCCACGACCGGGCCGGGCCTAGCCCAGCCCTTGGTCGCGCGCTTTTCATATATATGAGACCACGGGTATATACATTGGCGCGCGCGCGTTTTGTAATATGGTTTCAACGGTTGTAATATGGTTCCAACAGTTGTAATATGGTTCCAACGGTTATATGGACGGAGCCCCATTTATTTTAGCACGCGGTTCTATGACCCATACGCCCAGGTGCCTAGGCGGTTAGGGGCTGGCGCGCCCTTAACCGTCCTAAGGTTTGCACCGTTGGCGCGGTTGCGCCCGGTGCTGGGTTTTCATGCTTAAATTTGCGTGTGAGCCAGGTTCAAACAACAAGGGTGCATTTTGTAGATGCAGAGACAGCAAGCTTGAAGAGGGAGACTTCCAGGAGGCCTAACTTCTTCGTTTTTCGACCGATTGAGGTGTCGAAAGAGCCCAGACAGGGGTTTTGGGATGCTCTGAAGCCATTGGAGCAGTCGTTTTGTCAGTTTGAGAATTGTAAGACATGTTTTTGAGCACTTTGAGAAATTAATAATAATGATCCATTGGAAACTGGGCCAGGAGATGTAGCCCAAGAGAGGGGTGAACTCCTTTATCAAATTGTTGTGTTTATGTGCTTATGTTCAATGATTATGCTATTGTCTATGTGTAAATTTGCATAAGTAATCCTTTAATTTATGTGTTGCAAACTGATCCATTTGCTTTAAACACATAACATTTACTTGCAATAATTCTCAAGTTTTTTCAAGTCTTCTTCATTTTTAGATCAAGTTGGTATCAGAGCACTAGTTTTTGAAGACTTGATTTTTTGCAAGTTTTGTTTTTGATGCTCACAAGGTTGAAACTCACATGAGGAGAAGGTCAACTTGTGGAGCCAAGTTCTCATCCGACAAGGAGGAAGCATATTCATTCACCTCAAGTTTCAGAGAGACATTCACCAAGCATGGCTCATGCAGAAAGTCATGAACGTGTTCTTGCCGAAGATGAAGATCTCAGAAAGGTTGTCATGGATATGAGAGAGATGATGAAGATCTTGATGGAAAGGAACATATTGTCGCAGGGTGAAGGCTCCAACCCTTCAATGCATAAGGGAGGCGGTGGTGACAAAACTCCAGATGGAAATGGAGGGAATGGTGCTTCTCCACCACCCTCTCCTCCATCATCATCATCTTCTTCTTCTTCTTCTACCAGTTCGAAACATCTTCCGAATTCTCCAAAGGGGCATGGTAAAACTCCTTCGCAAATTCCTTCATTAAAGCTTGATATAAAATTTGAATTGCCGATATGCAATGGAGAAGTTAATGCTGAGAAGTTAGATAATTGGATACGTCAAATTGAAGTATATTATAGAATACAGAAAATTCAAAATGATGAAACCAAAATTCAGCTTGCTTTGTTAAGATTGGATAGTGCAGCACTTATTTGGTGGGAATCTAAGACTCAAGAGGAAATGAAAAAGCATGGTAAAATTTTGTTTTCTTGGAATGATTTCATTATCGCAATTAAAAAACAATTTTATCCATTGGCATGTAAACAAAAGGCAACCATGGAATGGCAGAATTTTAGACAAGCTAAAGGAAAGAATGTACAAAGTTTTACTCAGGAATTTAGGAGAAGAGCTTTGGTTTTGGGAGTTGATTTGTCTTCTCAGGAAACATTGCTCAAATATATTGGTGCTTTACATAGTTATTTGAGACAT
>ML778975.1:1237774-1248238 GCA_009831015.1 Picea engelmannii
CGTTGTTTGGGTAGTGGTTATTATTGTTGTTTGTAAAATGTATGGAGTCTGTGGGGTTCGACCCCCGGACCTCCCCACCGCACAAACACTTATACAAACTCCGATAACCAATCGGGCTACCGCTCATACCTTGATATATATATATGTTTTGGGTTATATTTAAATCCGCTTGTTGGTATAGTTGGGGCCGCGACCGGGCCGGGCCTAGCCCAGCCCTTGGTCGCGCGCTTTTCAAATATATGAGACCACGGGTATATACATTGGCGCGCACGCGTTTTGTAATATGGCTTCAATGGTTGTAATATGGTTCCAACAGTTGTAATATGGTTCCAACGGTTATATGGACGGAGCCCCATTTATTTTAGCGCGCGGTTCTATGACCCATATGCCCAGGTGCCTAGGCAGTTAAGGGCTGGCGCGCTCTTAACCGTCCTACGGTTTGCACTGTTGGCGCGGTTGCACCCGGTGCTGGGTTTTCACGCTTAAATTTGCGTGTGAGCCAAGTTCAAACAACAAGGGTGCATTTTGTAGATGCAGAGACAACAAGCTTGAAGAGGGAGACTTCCAGGAGGCCTAACTTCTTCGTTTTTCGACCGATTGAGGTGCCGAAAGAGCCCAGACAGGGGTTTTGGGACGCTCTGAAGCCATTGGAGCAGTCGGTTTGTCAGTTTGAGCATTGTAAGACATGTTTTTGAGAACTTTGAGCAATTAATAATAATGATCCATTGGAAGCTGGACCAGGAGATGTAGCCCAAGAGAGGGGTGAACTCCTTTATCAAATTGTTGTGTTTATGTGCTTATGTTCAATGATTATGCTGTTGTCTATGTGTAAATTTGCATAAGTAATACTTTAATTTATGTGTTGCAAACTAATCCATTTGCTTTAAACACATAACATTTACTTGCAATAATTCTCAAGTTTTTTCAAGTCTTCTTCATTTTTAGATCACAGTGAGGTTCATATCTTTCTCTCCAATACACTTCTTGTTAGTGATTTTACCTCTTTTGTCACCGATGTACCAACAGAGAGATGGAAACCCCTCATCGACACTGAGCATATCAACAGTGATATTATTTTCCTAGTTGGCATAGACCTTGTCAGCAAGACATGCCTTCATCTTGAGACCTCTCATATTCTCCTCCATCTCTAATCCTTCTCGTTTTTCTCGTCAGTCGGGTTTCTATCATTTCCAATTGTTAAGCATTTCATGCATGGCTGGATAACTGATGATTGATTCCTACCTCACTTAATCTACATTATGTTGTAGTCGTAATTGAGTATTGTGATAATTTTGGAAAATCTATTTGTGTCGCTAGTAGCCTTTATTGTGCATACCATATCAGCCTGTCTACATTGTGTTTCTTGATTTTATGACTAACCATGATCATGAAAGTGTTTTTTAACATCAGGTGGGTTAATTGCAACATCTGAAAGACTTACACTAGCTCTAAATTGCATCTTGGAATAAAATTGGTTCTCCCAACTCCTAAAAACGGTAAAGTGCTCCAAATGTTAGTTGGTTGTTTTCACAGGATTGGTTGTTTTCAATTGGTTTTGCTACAATGGATGAATCAAGAGAATGTATAACATGCATAACACAAGATCTTCTGAAACTGAATTTGGGCAAAGTGGAAACAAGAATAGGAACCAAACTTTCATTAAAAAGCACCATTGCTCGCAATATTTGGACATTTCTTAAAGTCTATTTTTTGTCCCCAAAGTAGTCCAACTGTATGATTGATGTATTTACAATTACAACATAACTAACGGAATCAAAATACGAGGCTTCAAAGTGTCAAAATGATCGCCAGGGAGTTATCACCCAAACCAGCCTCATCAGTCGTGACACTGATGGAATGTTTGAGTGGAATGGTCAATTATCTCATTGGAAGGATCTCTCTGTGCTCTTTGTGTCGCAAAAAAAGGGTACCCAAATTGGACGTTTTATGAGTAAGTTATGAGATTTCAAAATCAAGCTATGCAATGTCAAGATCTCCTTCAACAAGGCAACTGGTTAGCATCCTCTGTTTCACGCCCATACGCAAAAGTTGCATTGAAAAAAATAGAAATTATTTTGAATTAAAATTATTTAATTAAAAATTATTTAAATTTAAAAAATCATTTAACTTTAAATTCATTTAAATTAAAATAATTTAGATTAAACTATAATTTAAAAAATACAAGAAGGAAAATTGGTTCATGACATGGAGGAAGGTTTTTTTAATAATTCCAAAGTATATATAACATGGTGGAAAGGTTGTAATAAAATATTTAAGTTTACGTGGAGGGGAGGGCTCATATCCCATGCACCCCCCTTCATGTTGTCCTTTGTTTAAGTTTCACACGCCCCTAAAAAAACCAAAGGAACGAGCTCAAGTCAAACAAATAAAAACATTTGTACCAGAGAACTTGCCTGTAAATAGCCCGATGCACCTAAAGAAGTTATGATGAACTAGCCCTATGCACCCAGAGGAGATGCTTGGAACTAGCCTGATGCACCCAGAGGAGATGCTTGGAACTAGCTCGGTACTCAATCAGAGGCAAACAAAATATGGTGTTGAATGCTCCTAGAAGCGATGGAATTAACTTGGTCATTATGTTAAAATGTTGTGTGTTGGTAAAAACTAATCCAAATACATGTTCTGGTGATGTGTGGGTTTTATGTGGTAAACACCATGTGACGTGGTGTATGCATGGGAGGTGGAAGGGTCACGCTCCCTTCCTTTCACTTCAATGCATTACAATATGGGGAAGGGGGTGGTGGTCCATGCCCCCTCCACCTCATACTTTGAACGACAAAAAATTTGCCATGAGAGGGAGAGGGGGGGGACTCACAACCACCCCCCGTATTTTATTTTTTTAAATTGACTTAGCTATTAAATTTATTTAACCCCCTTCTCAATTAAAAAAAAAAAATTAAACCTTTAAACTAAACCTACTTGTGGACCTCTCCACAGTGAAACCATTGCACAACAAATTAGTATGCTTCCACACACAACATACCAGTGATATCGATACTGGGTCTAAGTTCATATACCACATCGACCACTTGTGATTCCATGCAACATGATACGACTCGAACTTCTCCAATTCTTTAATAATTTCCTCAACCATCAACTCCCCAGCAAAGGAGTCACCTATTCCCCGTCTATACATTTAGTGTTGGATCTAATCACTTGATCTTCATTGATAGAAACCAGAGAAGTTTGTTCCTTCTTCACCGATACATACCAGAGCAATGTGTGCCTTCCTTGTCGATACAGAGACATGACCCTACCAAACTACCTTTCATATTTTGGCCATAAATGTGTACTCTGGTACTTGTTTTGTGCATTCCTTATACCATTGGAAATGTATTTCTGAGATCCACAAATTCACAGTTATATGATTTGAGATATTCTTCACCAATTGTTCACATTTTTCAGGATTAAGATGTGGCACATTGTCAACAGTCCTGGAGAACACAACACCTCAACCAAGAGCACGGGAACCAGGAACCGAGATAAGGGAAGCATATACAAACTCTTAATTAATTAATGTTTCAGTTCTATAGGTTCAAATTCATGGTTTTAATAGTTTATTTCAAGGTTATTCTATGGTCACTCATCTATTACATGTTGAATGGTGATAGGTACCCATGTTAAAGGAAGGTCATACTCAGCAACCATGATAGGCAGCATGTAAGGGAAGAAAACCATGAAGGCACAACTGAAGCACATCAAGTAAAACTACCAGTATGCAACAGTATCCTTGCAAATGTGATCAGTCATTGAGGATAATATAGAAACAACAATAGTGGTTGCAACAACAAGGGAACAATGAAAAGGCGTTGAACTTGAATAGTCGAAGAAGAATTTTGAATCCCATTATGGTTGAATATCAAACATGGAGAGATAAGCATTTTCCCATGTCCAGACCAGTCTTCATGGTGGGTGAGGTGCACCATGGCCAGAATCTATAATATCCCCCCAACACTAAAAGACAAATTCGAAATGTAACTGCATAGTATACATTAAATCATAAACATTTATGGTGTCCTTGTTCTCTCATCATTACGAATGGGATAAGGAAAAAAGTTTTTAAATGAAAGGTCATAGGGGGAAGATGGAAGGCCAAGAGTCAAGTTGAAATTCAATAAATATGGGGATTGTATCCAAGTAAGGGTCTTTTGTCTCTTGGAGATTTCATGTACTGTTATTGAAATTGTTAATGAGAAGAAGTCTGTTTGGCCAAGCTATTTTCTAGAGAGATTTGATTCTCGTGTTAGACATATTGTGAACTATTCCTTTGTGTTTTGGGTCAGCACTCGGGTTGTGTAAGAATGTACTTCATATGATAGAATATTCCTATGTATGATGGCTAGATTCTTATTTTTGTTCTTCAGAGAATATTTGTCTAAATTTGTGGGCATATAACTGTAAATGATTGTTTAAATGCTATACTATTTTGTGTTTACAGTTATTTATACATATTTATGTCTTTGATCTGTGTGAACTATTTCTCGGGCCATTTATAGGAGCATGGTTGGTTCTATGTTTTATTTCTGGTTACCTTAGTTTCGTCCATACGCATGCATCTTAGATTAGTTGCATTTCATTATTTATCTTAGAAACCATCATTGATGGACCCGGATGCAACCGGTAAACTCAAAACTGAAAATGGATGTTGGGCCATAATTCAGATGGGTTCCCTATTCCAAACAATGAGAGGTATAATTAGTACTTCTTACTAGGGGTAACCCCTGCTATTGACAAAGCGAATTTTTCCCACATCAACACAACGGTATATGGAATGCCCCCTAACTCCCTAGGAATGAGGAGATATGAATTTTTTTGTCAAACAACCTAGCCAGGACATAAATAACATAAATAAAGGACAGATGTGTGTGGTTTTAGAGTATACAAGAAAGACATCAAGTATGAGGTTCACAAAAGAGATCAGATGTGTGCTAAATGAGTTGGGGTGTATTTTTGGGATCTAAAGGTGTGTAAGAGAAGTCTGAGGGGTTTTCTTGGGTTTTTCTTCTTAAGGTGTGCTAAGACGGACTGAAGGACTGTGATGTTGTAAAGAGTGTTGTTTTTACATTGTGATGCTATAGTATGGAAATATATTCTATGAATGATGATGGGATTCTCGCTAGGGAATAAAGGCTAAATATGACTAGGGTTTGAAGCTATGGACATGATGATGTTGTGAAATGCATGAAATATGAAGCATGCATATGAAGTAAGAAGAAATTTGTGTATGAAAATATTATATTGGTGTCTATACAGGTCTTACTAAGTTGGTGCTCATTTGAAGAGATTGGTGTCTCCATTAGGCTGGTGCTTACACAATATCTTGTTGATTTGGTGTTCATTTGAATATATTGGTGTCTCTAGTAGGTTGGTGCCTACAAGTATTGTTGCTAAGTTGGTGTTCAGGTGAGGGATTAGTGTCTCCAACAAATTGGTACTTGAAAATATTGTAACAGTAAGTTGGTGCCTACATGTGCTATTGATTTTGTGCTTAGGTGAGGGGATCGGTGTTTCCAACATGTTGGTTCCTACAAAAATTGTAATGATAGGTTGGTGCCTACATGAATTTATAATGATAAGTTTTATGTTTTTATCCTCATTGGGTTTCCATGTTAAACTTTTTGCATTGTGTTTTGTGTTTATATGTGATCATTGTTTCTCAACTAATGAATGATTGATGAATGGATAAATAAATTAAAAAGTCTATTATACTTTTTCACCCCCCTCTCAGTATAAGCGAAAATTCAACACTACCATCTCTGAAATTATCACTAAATCCGGAGTGAACTCAACTCATTTTCTTCTACCTAAGTGTATAATCTGGTAGATATAGAGGATATTCATGGAGAGCTTCGGAACATGTAACACATTCTAAAAACTTCCATAATCAAGTTCCACACTCCCTTCTCCACACATTCTCATAGGTGTTTTGTCTCCCATCAACATAGGAGGTCTAGTGCAAGGTACCAAGGAAGAAAAAGAATATTTTGATGCAACCATCTCGTTAGATCCACCTAAGTCTAAGATCCATCTATCAAGAATGTTTTGATGCAACCATCTCGTTAGATCCACCTAAGTCTAAGATCCATCTATCATATGATGAAGAAATTGTTTTCAAAACATGAACCTTACCTTAATCCTCTAGTGTATTTTCTTCATTCTTATTCTTGACATTGTCTGGTATGCAATTTGCAAGGTTGCGTTGTTGAAGTACTTTCTCCATAATATCAATTGTCTTCACCATACAATACCTCTCAAGATGAAACCCTTTGATATAGTAGCTACACTTTTTTCTCTCCTTCTTAGAATTTCCTCCCTTGGGGTTCAATGTCTCCTTAGAGGATTCAATTGTTTCTTCATCCATATGATAAATATCCCTTGATTTATGCTTGTTCTTTTTGCTATTGTCTGGCACTACAAGAGCATGGGCCTTGGATCTTCTTAGATCCCCCATCTAAATGAGCTTATTCTACTCATGAATGGGTGATTCTATGAGGTCATCCATAGAGGTCATATTCCTAGATTTTCCCATAGAAATCCGTGTAATGTGGAAAGAAGAAATAAACACACAAAAATTAGGCCCTAACTTTGAAACAATTGAGAGGAGAAACTACTCCCCTTTCCTATCAATTCCACAAGATTTATCCTATTGAAGAAAAGTATTAAACTTCGAAAAGTAGTCTTGTAGGGTCTCAAAGTTGCTTCGGCTCAAAGATATGAGCTCATTCTCAAATATATTTCCTCTCAATTGATATTCTTATTATAATTAAAACCTGTCAGTTGGGACAGATCCCACCTATCCAACGGTGAAGCCGGTTATAGCCTCTTTGATAGCTTTGCACGAGACAGAGACTACCGGCACCTCAAATGGTACTATGTTTGAGGTGGTGAAAAGGAGAAGAAGGAGAGGTGAGGGACTTGTGTAAAATACCTCTTAGGACCAACCAACCTGGGTATTGACCTCCCTCAGCTTCCTGGGTGGTCGAAAAGGCCTAGGGGTGACTTTTATGGACAAGAGGGTGAAAATGAGTTAGCTGATTTTTAGACCAAAAAACTAATAAAAGCGAATAGTAAGATGTGTGCTCCCTTGTGACCTTTGGAAAATGCTCGGATTTTTTTATGGGGGTAAACTGGGGTTCCAAACAATTTCCCTATGAATGACTTGTGCAAAAATACTAAAAACTAAGAGTCCAAATGTCTTTAGAAAGCTACAAACATATCATTTAAGGTGGCTTTAAGTGATGAAAAACAAGCATTTCGGGCTTTGTAATACGTGAAAACAAGCCCAAAATTTCCCTGAAAGTGGTCCCAAAACTTTTAAAAGTTGAAAAAGGAGTCTGAAAATGCAATTACAACCCTTCAGTAAGTTGCAATAGCTATGAAAAGGATGTAATTGGTTGCAAACTAATATTTATCAGGGTGTTGGGTGGACTGATGGAAGTTTTAAGACCTTAAGCATGTATTAATTATAATTTTTAAGTTGATTAATCACATGCAATGATTACCACACAGTTTTGAAGGTCCTCCCAACCAGGCTCACACCTTCACAATTTTTTTTCCTTGTATAAAAAGAGTGAGCTTTCATACCCCCACTTGATTAGAATGAAGAGTGCCCCATTTAGTTCAAAGAAGGAGAGATTATCCCTTTCTCATCACTAGCGCTTTTTGGCTCTTAAATTCGCTTGGATGGAAGAAGGATACATGTGCAAAGGAAGAGGCTCAAGACCCCCCCGAGCAATTTTTATCTAAGCTTACCCAAGAAGAGTAGTATTCCAACCCAAGATAAGTTATTCAACATATTAACTGTGAGATTTACCAACAACGAAGAAAAAGAGCTTACTCAATCGATGTGAGGTAGACAAATTATGAATGACCCATGTAGAGGATTCCCTGGCTTTGACTCCTAGTGTTCTAGAAATTTAAATTGCATAAATGAAAAGGCCAAGCCATCCACGTGGAAATATCATGTCTTGGTTTCACAAGCATGTCTCTTGGTTGACAAAATTGAAACCTAACTAAATTAAATATGATATAAGTCTATATATATATATATATATAATACAGTTTACAGTTTTGTTTTGTGAGGCGGACCCCTGCCTTTTGTCTTCAAGTGTTTTGCATGTTTTTTTGGTTTTTGATTTTTTGAATGGCCTCTTTAGGGGAAACAACCTATAAGTCGGAAATAAAAACAAATAAACAATATAATAAGTACCATTTCACCTTCTCTAGTAAACTTGACATTAATCACAGCAGGTATGATGGTAGGGAAACCCATCCATCACCTAATCACAACGTTATGTGCCTTTTTGCCTTCATCTTAGGTCACGTGGTACTTGAATAAATCCAATAAAGAATAAATCAAAAAATCTATTCTACTCAAAAAAAAGGAATGGGTTGAAGCTCATTGTGGGCTGCATAGTTGCCATATGAAAGAGAGCTTCAACTAGTTCCTTGGTTAAGGATTGAAAATTATCTAATACAAATTAAATCAATAAAAATACACACAGAACAATTTCATATTTCCATGAACAGAAAATTAAATGAAAACCAAGAATTTTCTTTACATAAACAAGCTATAATAACAATGAAACATGTGAAATATTTATGAAATCAAGTAAAGTAAAAAAAAAGTGTGAAAATGAGAGTGGGGGAAGGATTTTACAAGGTTGTCTGATGTTTTTTTCTTGATACTTTGTTGGCCCCTTTGCCTCAAACATGTCTTCAAGTGGTTCTCGACTGCTTATGTGAAGCAGAATGAGCAAAAGATTACTTTCTAGCAGGTTAGCAATGAAATGTTTACTATCTTTAATAACAAAACTGAATTAAAGAAAATATAAAATTGGAAATTATAGGTATAAATAAGGCAAGTAAGATTGTTGTCCTGACTAAAATGGTCAATTTTCTTATTTAGGACAAAAATAACAAAGGGCATAAAACTAAAATCTAAAAGAAGAATGGAAGAAGAAGAAATGAACAACTATAACCAACAAATAACAGAGAGCTTAAGGGTTGTGCAAAGGGACCCCTAGACCTCCTGAACACCAACTATAGCTGATATGCCTAGTTCCTTCATGAAATATACACAAAAATCACTTTAAACAAGTCAAACAATAATTGTTAGTACATGAAAACCAACAAGTTAAACCAAAGGAATTAACAAGAAATACCTAGCTAATTGATCCCTCCTGGATATAGCTAACATAAAAATTATTTACTACTACCCATCAACCCTTAAATAGCAAGTATCCAAGTCCCAACAACCAAAAGGAGAACAAGTGAGTAAAAACACTAGGAACTCTTAGATAAAAAAAAACAATAGAGCTTTTGTGCTATATTCAACAAGTCTCCTTAATACAAAATCCATCCTCTTATTTATAAGAGAAGAGGAGGCTAGGGTTAGGTCACAAGACACTTGTCACTTTTGAGAAAGTTACAAGTGGACCAACCCTAAATTTCTTTTGTCTTTTTAGAAAAGGAAAATATAATCTAATTTGATTTCAACTTCAATTACAATATTTTATTCAAAAAAAAACAAAACATTTGAGAGATATATACTTTGGAAAAAAATCATTTGGGGAAAATGAAAAAATTGAGTGCCCCTCATCATTTTCCTTGAGATTTTTTCCATCCAATGGAATCTTGATTGTTGGCCATGTTTTTCAGCAGTAAGTTAGGTATCTTCATGGTGCCCAAGGCCATCAATGGTTGTCGGATTCACTGAAGGTGAACGCCCAAGGCTTGGGGAAAATTTAGATCACTTTGGAGGGAAGGTGGGTCTTGGGTTTGGTCACTAAAAGTAAGGAAGTCACTATTTTTTAGGAACTTTTCATATCTGATTCGATCCCCCCCCCCCCCATAATTATCTCCTGAGTATTGGTGAAGCATGGCTTCAACCAGGATAGAATTGGTAAAGGGAGGTCTCGGGCCCAAACCTTGGAAGGATGTTCCCTCATGTCAAATAGCCAAAAATTTGAAATATTATGCTTTCATGTTGTAGCTCTGTCCACCAACTTTCCCTTTCCTTTTGTTTGGCGTAAATCGGGCTCCATATGAGCGAGATATGGCCCCAGAAAGGTAACGGGAAAGTGTTGGTTGGAGGTTTGATCAGGAGGAAAAAATGAAATTAAATATGAATTATAGGTTGAACAGTATAATTTTCATGTTGCTACAGGTCTATATTATTGTAGATGAAATGAGTCTCCCTCAGATTTCAAAATTTTGGCCATGAAGGCCTCCAATTAGGGCCCCCTTTCGACACATGTTCTTAAGTCAAAGCAAGGTACCCAACTCTCCATAATGTTTCACTTGAAATCAAGGATGATCTTCTAAAATTGATTGTCATGCTTGGATTCTACTTCTCGCCACAGTCGTCTAGACTATTCCTGGGTGAAAATCAGGAAGACGTGATATTAATTATGCTTATGTCTCTTGGGGGAGGAATTAATT
>ML778975.1:1264659-1281825 GCA_009831015.1 Picea engelmannii
TCTAAGCCGAAATTCTGAGGAAAGTGAAGAAAAGAAGGCCGAAATGCAAGGAAGGATAAATTATTTTGATGGTGCTTTCTAAGGTATGTTATTTACAGGTCATCTCACCATTTTCGCTATAACTTGTTTTCTATAATGATTCATATCCTTAAATTGCTATGAAAGTGATAAAACATAGCCAAGTATATGTGGTTAAAAATTCAGCTTATGGGTCGTTATAGTTTGGGAGTTACACTCTGTGGAAAATAGGGTGTGTGGCTAGTCCTGAAACTAGTCAAAATCAGGTGTTTCGGGTAAAAACGTCATAACTTCTTCATAACAGATAAAAATTCAGTGAGACCAATTGTGTTGGTTATATTATAGTCTTTAGTATGCTCTGTAACATTTTCATATCTATTCATCAAATATTTTGTGCGGGGAACGCTCTACAAGGTCGCCCTCTAGAATAAGCCAGAATTCAGCAAGGTATGCCATTTTTGCTATAACTCCTTTTCTGAGAGGTTACAAGTAGTACCACTTGGAGGACTTGCATAAAACACACTGAAGAACATTTTATATCAGTTTCAGATCTTTATTCAGTATAGGTACAAAGTTATGATTATTTCAAGTTAGGGTTGTTGACTAATCCAAAACTAGTTATGGTTGAGACAAGCAGTTGATGAGTTGGCACATACATGAGGTGTATATTTGATGATGTTGGTACATATTGATGAGTCATTGTTAATGAGTAGTTGACACATGATTGGTATATACTTGGTACATGGTTGGATGCACTTGTTTATGGTACAGGTTGATTACAAGTTGTTTGGCACAGGTTGGTGCATGGTTGATGCTCTTGTTTATGGTACAAATTGATATCTGTTGAGGATTGTTGCCTCATATTAGTTGGTGCTGAGAATGCAAGCTAAGTCTTGCATATAGATCTGGTACTCTTGTAGATTTTTACTCTATTCAGTTGTTGCTGATAAACCCCAAAGATTGTAGTCCGTAATAAAAAGAAAATTGTACATACATCTTGTGTTCTTTGTGTTCATTGTGGTGATGACTTGTTGATGATATATTTCTGATATATGTTGTTGATATGTGCACACATCTAACTAGTTATAAATGACAACAATGGGTAATGAATAAATGTTGAATGCTAATTGATGAGTTTTTGTGCAAGAGGGAAGTTTTGGGAAAAAGAGCCCCACACTCATTCACCCCCTTTCTAAGTGTGGTAGGTGTGTCCAACAGCAAAAACGTGTCTATCATATGGCTCTTTCATATGACCCACATTATTTTATAAATGTTGTATATATTAAGGTTTGGCGTGGAGGGGGCTCGAGCTAAGCCCCAGCGCATGGTTCTATCCTTGAATGTGACCACCGATCAGCAAAAGGGCGTGGGTCACATTACTAAAACCACCAGTGCACATTTTTTATGGCACTTCCACCATGTAATACAGGGCTGGAACCATGAGCTCAACACATGGGAAGGGGCGTGGTCCCATTGCATTGCACCATATGCCCACAAATCAAGGAGCTAGCATGATCTTGGGGCCAACGCTTGGCCATATTAAGGTGCATATGGCCAGAATAGGGGGCGCTCACATGATTTGGGGGCTTAAGCCCATATTTTTATACAGAGTGGGTTTTTAACTATACAGTATGGATTTTTATTTGATTTTTATGCTTGTTAATGGAGGATTTGGCCCATTTTGGGGGGATATTGGGCTCTTTTTGAGCCCGGACTTTGGGAGGAAGTTGGGGAAGGATAACCAACTTCATATCTATATAAACCAGACCTGTTTGAGGCTATGGAAGGACAGTCAGAGAATATTTATGCTGAATCAAAGCCAAACCAAAGCCATTTTTATGCAGGGAAGTTGTTGAGGAGGAGACTTTTGCGGGCCATTTCTGGGAGCTACACTCAGTATTTTTCAATGTCGTCAGTTGTGTTGGATTTATGAGGTTAAGAAGAACATAGTGAGACCAGTATGAGATCCATTTGATGTACCTTTTATTTACTTTGAAAGCATTGAATAATTAATAAAGAAGCCTCCCCCACTAAGACAAAGGCCCGGAGACGTAGGCAATTTTGTGTCGAACTCCATTATCACTTCTCTTGTTATGGTTTGTTGATCTTCATTCTTATGTTCAAATCTGTATATTGTTTTATGGCTGCTATGTTTCTTCATTAAATTCATCCTCTTTGGTTCAGCTTCATAAATGGTTAATTAACACATGCAATTAATAACTCAACCACAGTCATTAAAAGATCTTTTTGGATCAGTACTCCCACTATTACTCTGTGTGGTAAGGTTTATAGGTCTATTGTGAGTCTTCTTCCCAATGCTTTAGCATTCACTCTATGTTTTTCCTCGGCGATGGTGGTCGACGTTCTGAAGGTCCTTACCCAGTGAAATGCAAAAAGCTATACGAGCCCCTGGTAAGTTCACAACACACTTATGCTATTTGGAATGGATGGTAAAAATCTGGAGGGTTTTGGTCATCTCTATAACTAATGTTCTTTATGGATTTCTAGGAAATACTTTTCCCTTCATATTTTTTGACTCTGTGGAATATTTCCCTTTGGTCATGGATGGATTCGTAAGTTTTTAGTGATAAGGGTTTGTGTCTTTAGTTTCTCCGTGAGGTAGACATTTCACCCTATACAACCATTTATTCGTGAAGGCTTCTACACAGGCGGTCTTCAGTTATTCCTTTTCTATGTAGCTTTGCACTTAAATTGGGAAATACACGCAGTATATCTATTGCAGTAAAAATAGTGGTTAACCTTCGCAATGTCAAGTAGTTATGTACTAGGCGATATGTTCAAAGTTTTTTGGCCAGACCCATGCCCTTTTGCCAGGTTTTCCGTCAGGACTAGGCCTCGACTCTCATTATTACTCTTTGACTGGCTGCCCCTTACCGTGCTCGCTATAGGAAAGCCTTAGTCTATACTCTTTCCTTGTATTCTTGTTCGGTTTAGTATTAAGTCTGTGAGTTATCATCCTCTTGGCATACTGTGTAGACCAGGTATACTCGGGTCTTTAAGTTGTGCATTCGTGACCACATTCATGTAGTCGTGGTGAGAGTTTCTTTATTAATGTACAGGGTTTCGAATTCAACTCAAAAAATTCCTTTGTTTACCCTAATCGTGTATGTACATGCATATATACTAGTTCTAAGTTTTGACTGTATAGCATTGTTCATAACTTCATAACCCTTAAAATATTTTTGTTTATTCTCTGTTCAGACTTCGATGTTTATTTCGTTATGTTCTCATTTTATTTTTGGTTAGGGATCCATAATTTCTATATTATTATGATTGTGAAATCACAAATCTCGTGATGAAATTTGTGACTTGAATTCATATGTTTGTTGTGAAACTTGTGCGTTCTTGAATCAAACTCTGGTTGAAATTTGTTTCCTTATTTTCATACTATCATTCATGGTTAAAGAATTTATTACCAAGATCTAATGATGGGACCCCCTGTTTGCTACGAGGGTACCCATCAGACCAACCTTGGTCCCCTTCTCCCTTTTGGTCTGTGGATGACTCCTTCAACGGCGCAAATATGACAATAGATCCCAAATTGCAGCTAAGTGTCGTCTTTATATTTATCTTTGTTAATTATTTTGTAACCATTTACCGTGGTAATTATTCTACATTTTGGCATTTGAATTGTTATTCACTTCAATCTGATATTAATTAACCTTTCTTGATTTTCTTGCAGGTCTGTGCGTATTCAAAGTCTCTGGATCCGAGGATAGCTTCTGGTGAAAAAGGTACTCGGGTTCCATATTACCCATCGAGGTTCTATCGAAAGAAAACAATCTTATCCTAGAATACATTCGTCATGGGATTTACACCAAACCCCATAACAACGGGTTATTTGTATATTCAAACTATGTTATGTAGGGTTGAATACTTTTTAAGTGTCAGTCCGACTCTGAGATACGAGATATGTTTATGTGTATTTATAATACCAATTTCTTGTTTCTACATTAATAAAAAAAAGGAGTAGGGCTATGACTATTTGTTCCTATGTATAATTCAGGACGCTATATCGATAGTACATGTACTCAAATTACTGAAATTCTATTGATACCCCCTTTTGGGTCTATTGTGATCTTTATAAAAATCAGACAATCTTTAGTTAACTCATGTAGTCGTGCATCTGTAGATCTACAACAGTATGTATATGTATTTATATTTGTGGTTTTTTTTTTCCGAAAATTCATGTTCTTTAAGTTCACTGAGCTTTTCACTCCTATGCTATTTTATGTCAAACAAAGACTTCGTTCTGTAAATGATTGAACTGGACAATATCAAGCTATTGGCATAGAAGGGAAGAATGTATTTACCTTCCCATGTAATCATTGAGACTCTTATTGTGTGAATCATTAGATGTTTTAAATAAATTATAAAACCTTTTGTACAGTTACTATATATATATATATATATATATATATATATATATATATATATATATATATATATATATTCTTATCATATATAGATATTTATTACAAGTCTGATTTTGACATGAATACAGTTGGATATTCTTCACTAAGTGATATGGCTCTGCGTAATTACTTACAGTAATATGCGTATGCATATATATTATTAATTCTCAAGTACATTTCCAACACTTTCTTTAGCATTTGTTGAGTTTAACGATTTCCTTCAATTGATTTCCTATACGTATATAAACACATGTTGGTACTGTTAGAAGTAAAAATAGGACTAGCCTTATTTAAATTAGATGCATCCTCCAGTATGCTTACAAAATTTTGTTCCATTCATAGTTAAGATACACAGGAAGTTTACTAGACGCATAAATTGTAAGTGTTTATCCTACAGTTTACTCCCTCCATCAGAAATTCAATCAACATAAATAATTCATACATAATTAAAATAGACATACTCTTTCAACCATTAAATCAAAACGACTTTTGATCAGAAAGTTAGTCAACAAAAATAATTCATTTAGAATTAAATAGATGTATACTATCATTCATTTAAATCAAGGACATTCAATCAAAGAAATAGTATATGAACATATCTGAGAAAGTTTCTGAACAACAAATGGAATAGCCAAGTTCCTCCCAACCTTAGAATGGAATAACCAATCTACTTGCTCCGTTCACCCCTTGGCCTGACCATGAATCCATGAGGGAAACTCCATAATTCCTTCTTAGCTATAGTCCTTCTTCAGTTCTCATAAACTTCTCCTTGCCTCACACTCACCAAACAGTTTTCATAACAGCAAGAGATTATTATTTTCCCCAACATATTAGGCAGCGTCCTGCCTCCTCCCATATGCTATATATGCCAAAAGAATTTGTGCCTAGGTCTTTTCCCCTTGGGGAATTTTCGCAGCTTTCCAAATCCCTGATTTCCAGGGGCTTCCAATGGCCAAATTCTTGATTTTCCTCTTGTAACATTCAACCCTGAGGTAGTTCCAACATGTTCCCCACTCATGGAGTCATGGTCAGTTGATTTCAACTTGGTTGTTCCATTTTTCCATCAACAATAATTGTAAAAATATGTGTTTCTTACAAGTGTCATAGTCAAAGAGATAGTTGGATCAAATCAAATATTTTCCCAACAGTCATAATCATAAATTACAATTAACTAAATTCGAAATTCGAAATTGCCATAAATGGCAATAATTTTCCAATTTCGAATTTACCAAAAACCGAAATAAATTCCTAAGTATTTTCAGACTTAAAAATAATTTTTTGGGGGGGATGTTACAAATCAATTGTGTGATAGGCAAGAATACTTGTTAAAAAGTTATTCTTTTGAATTAATCATGGTGGGTGAGGGGTGGAATTCAACTGTAGTATGAGGACCATTTTTCACATTAGGGAGAAATCGAAGAATAAAGTGGTGCAATAGAGATATACAGAAGAATTTATACTGAGATTCACAAAGGATAGAGGAAAAATAATAATGACCCAAGTTTTGTTGAGAAATGTGCCCAAGTCTTGCGGGTCCCTCACCTAGATTATTTCTTAACTGTGAAAATCGAGGCTTAAGGTGAACCTTGGCTCAACACAAATTTTCATGCATGGCTTCAATTCTCGCCACACAAACAAGAAAGCATGGATCTTTTGTAATCAGTCACCCACGGGAGAAAGAATTATCAAGAAAACCAATCAGTCAACGGAGTAAAGAAATATGATATTTTTTTGCAGAAGATGTTGAAGTATCTCAAAAATATCAATTGATTGTACTTCGTAGGAAAAAGAATGTTTCTTCTGAAACGCCACATTACAATTTTGTGTGAAAAGAGTAGTTGCAATCACATATCTATTTTATCCATCATGTCATCAGGTTTTAGTTTCATGAGGCAATGTTATGCTAACTCCCTTATATTTTCCCCGCCGAATTTAACTTAATAACAGACAAGCTTAATCATATTTAATGTGATACCAAGCCACACTTTTCTTTTGGGAAAAGCATGCTAAAAGGAATCCTAGGATGACACTCTTTTCAAATAGCCATATAATGACAAGAAAGCTACTTTTCTCACTAAAATCAAACAAACCAAAATCAAAGAGAAGAGGGTATCCTAGAGAAATAAAATAAAAAAGGCCAAAATCGAGAGGAAAACCAAAAGGGGCCTACACTCAAAAATAAAATAAAACAAGACAAAAGATAAAAAAAAAAATGAAACAATGGAAAATACATGCAAGAAGAAAATCAAAATGTGGTGACATATGTACAAAAAGATGAGGTTTCTCATGAATAAAAGAACTTTAGGTGGAGACCATTCACTGGGAATTGGAGTGGTTCAACATCCAAGTTTTTTAATTTGAAATCATTGGTCCCTAAAACCTATTAGATTGTGTAAGGACCCAACCATAAAGAATCAAACTTGTGTTGTTTGGATGGGGCCTCATGTGCTTTGTCCCATAGTAGGAAATCATCTCCTACTTTGTAATGTACCATCGTGGTTCTTTTATCGAATAAAAACTTGATGATGTCTTGCTTCTTTTGGAAGTGTTGGAATGCATCTTTTCTAACCTCCTCTAGTTCGATCAAAGTGTCTAAACGATATTGTAAGGACTAGAAATCACCTTTGGCCGCAAAAATAGCCAACCTCAAGGCTAGAATTTGCAAGTGAATAGGAAGAACAAAAGGGGTTCCATACACAAGAGTGTAATGACTTTGGCATGTAGTTGTCTTGGGGGTTATCTGGTCAACCCATAAAGACAATTTTAGTTTTTTGTGCCAATAACACTTGTTTTCTTTAATCATTCTCTTAAGGATCTGAATCAGATTTTTATTTTTTGATTCGTCCAATACATTACACTGGGGGTAATAGGTGGACGATCGGAAAATTTGGATGCCATATGTGACACCAAGGTGAAGCATGACGTTAGACATGAAATTTGATCCATTATTAGTTTATATCTCAGCAGGGATTTTGAAGTGAGATAAAATGTTAAGCTCAATGAATTCTACCACATGTTGCTTCATAGCATTCCTAAGGGAAAATGCTTCAACCCACTTCGTAAGGTATTCAATAGAAGTCAATATAAATATGTGACTTACACTAGAAGCTGGTGAGATTGGCCCAATAAAGTCCATACCCCATCTTGTGAAAGGGACTTGTACTTCAATTGGATCAAGAAGTAAGGAAACTAACTTCTGCTTCCCAGTGAAGTGTTGGCATGCTTCACATTTTTGAACCAAGAAATGGGAATCTTGATGGAGGGAAGGCCAAAAATAACCTGCTTGTAAAACTTTTGTTGCAGTGGTTTTGGCTGAAAAGTGACCTCCACAAAATATGGAATGACATTGTTCAAGTGCCATTTGGGCTTGATCCAGAGTCAGAAAACGTAACAACGCTCCATCAAGGTTCCTCCTATAAAGTATTTGATCTTGTAAGACATATCAGAAAACTTGTAAGCGAAGTGTTCGCTTGGATTTAGTATCCATATTCGGTGGACACACACCATTCATTAAAAAGTACACAATAGTACAATAGGCTCATACCATGCTTTTGAGGCCAACTAAGTTTCGTTAACTAATTCTTCACAAGAAATCAAGACTAATTCTTCGATTGTGTCTTAGGTGTAGACCAAGGTTAGGCATGTAACCTTTTATTCTGAATGAATAAGACAATAAGAGAGCAAGATGCTCAAGGAATGTTGGTTTTCCCATTTGGTTTTCCAAGGTAAAATCTTTGTGTACTATGTGTTTGTTTTGTCATTTGTTTTCTAGCTTAAATTTGTCTTCCTCTTTTCTATTAGTTTTAGCGTGGAAGTATAATTTCCTAACATGTGGTATCAGAGCTTGGTTTAACAACCTTAGATCTAAGCTAAACCCTAGGTCCAGTAAGATTCCTAAGTTATAGATCTTTAAAGTTGTGCTTAAAGAATGGTAAGTAGCCTGAGAATAGAGATCGAAAAATTCAATGGCCAAAATTTTGAGCTTTGGAAGCTTAAATTGAAGACTCCCTTGTTGATTGACAACAATGGGAAGCAATCTATCTAGGTACCATTCTGAAAGGCATGTCAAAGGAAGAATGGGAGAAACTCAAGGGAAGGGAAAGGAGTATGATTTAACTTTGTCTTGAAGATTCAGTGTTGTTGAATGTCTCAGATGAAGACTCGGCCAAGAAACTATGGGACAAGTTGGGAAGCTTGTACTAGTCGAGATCCCTAGTAAGTAAGTTGTTCCTTAGAAAGAAACTATATTTTCTTAGGATGAGTGAGGTAAGTTCGGTAACTGAGCATTTAAATGTGTTTAATACCATAATAAGTCAGTTATATTTTTTGGATATTAAAATCATTGAGGAGGAAAAATGTATTATCTTATTATGTTATTTTCCAAACTCTTGGGATAGATTAGTCATTGTTATCGTGAGTAATTCAACCACATTAGCACTAGAAGACATGGTTGCATCTCTATTTTCAGATGAAATGAGAAGGAAGAACATGGAAGGATCGATCAAATATGCTTTAATGGTGAGAGGTCAACCAATTGACAGAGATAAAGGGAAATTCTCCAGTAGAAGTTATAGGTCAAAGGGTAGATCTAAATCCCTTGTTCAATCGATGAGAAGATGTTGGAAATGCAGTAAATTTGGGCATTATAAAAGGGATTGCAAGTCTAATGCAATGGAAGTCAGTATAGGATCCAATGAGAAGCATTCGATTGAGAGAAAGACTACTCCAAAAAAAGGAGGTGATGTGTATCTGGCATCAACCAATACACAGTCGTATCAAGATGTTTGGTTGATCTACTCAGGAGCATATTATCATATGACACCACATAGATAATAGTTCTGCAAATATGAATGCTATGAAGGAGGATATGTGTTCTTAGGGGAAGACTCAACAACCAAAATTGTCGAGTGGGGAAGAGTCTAACTAATACTGCAAGATGGGAGGAGTATAACCCTTCCAGGCATGCTACATATTCCAGGTTTGGAAAGAAACCTGATGTTTTTCAGCAAGATTAGTGACACGGGAGTGCACACCCAATTTCATAAGTATTCGTGTAAAAACGTCAAAGGTGTGATGGTCTTAATGAAAGGAGTTTGGATTGGAACCCTATACAAGTTATTAGGGAATTTCGACTCGACTGTATGAAACAACATTGGTGTTCCTAAACTTGACTCAACTCGAATCAACTCGGGTTGAGTTGATTCAAACCGACTTGACAAGTCTTCGTCAAGTTGAACCGACCATGCTATGGCATGAGAATATGGGACACATCGAAGAAAAGGGACTTCGAGTTATGCGCAATAAAGGTATGGTCGAATATTTTCTTGAAATTGATTTAGAAGTCAACTTTTATGAACATTGTATATATGGAAAACAAAGTCGAGTGAGGTTCCCATATGCAGTGACAAAGGAAAGGAAGATTCTAATTAGTTCATAGTGATGTGTTTATCCCTTTTTCAGTGCCTTCACTTGGTGGATCCCTATATTATGTATCCTTCATAGATTATTTTTCCAGGAAGACATAGATATATTTCCTAAGGAAGAAATCAGAGGTTTCTGAGAAATTCAAAGAGTTTAATTCTCTTGTGGAAAACTAGATAGATAAGAAGATCAAGGTGCTGAGAACTGAAAATGGTGGTGAATTATGTGGAAAGGATTTTGAGCAGTTCAAAAAGCAATGTGGCATAACACACAAAAACACCACACCATATACCCCACAATAAAATGTAGTTGTCGAAAGAATGAACAGAACATTGATGGACAAGGAAAGGAGCATGTTGAGTGGTGTTGGGCTCACACAAGAATTCTGGGTAGAGGCATTCATCACTGCAAAATATTTGGTGAATATGTCTCCCTCATTGGAACTAGTCAATATGACTCCACATGAGGTATGGTCTGGTAAGAAGCCTTCGCTTTCACATCTCAAAGTATTTGGTTGTAATGCATTTGTGCATGTTCCCAAGGAAAAGAGAAGAAATTTGGACAAGAAGGCAGTCAAGTGTATTTTCATTGGATACAAAGAAAGAATGAAAGGATATAATCTCTGGGATCTTGCATCAAGAAGAACAGAATGCAGTCAAGATGTGGTCTTCGGATAATTCGAAAGGAATTCTGAGTATGAAGTGGTTTAAATAGATAAAAATACAGAGAAGGTGAGGTTTGAAATGAGGAACGAATAAGAAGATGATTCAGATGAAGAGGTGGAACAAACGACCCTGGTCGTAAGAAGGTCTGAACAAGTAAGAAAACCAATAAAAAGGTATAGTCCACCCGAATTTTTTTCTACATTTGTGTTAACTTCCACTAACAATTAGCCCAAGTCATTCAAGGAGGCAATCGAATCGATAGAGGGTAGACTATGGAAGGACGCCATGGTCCAAGAAATGGAATCCTTTCATAAGAATGAGACATGGGATTTAGTCGAATTAACTAGGGTAAGAAATCACATCAGTAGCAAGTGGGTATTCAAGAAGAAGATGAACACAGCAGGTCAAGTCGATAAATTCAAAGCTCAACTGGTAGCGAAAGGATATTCCCAAGTCGAAGGACTCATCTTCGGTGAAATTTGTTCCCTTGTTGCAAAATTAGCCTCCATTAGAGTACTAATGTCTTTGGCTACAACATTTGATCTATAAATAGAACAGATGGATGTGAAGATAGTGTTCCTACATGGGACCTAGAAGAAAAAATCTGCATGAAACATCCTGAAGGATTTGTAGTAAATGGAAAGAAAGATTTGGTGTGCAAATTGAAAAGATCCCTTTATGGTCTAAAGAAATAACCAAGGATGTGGTATCAAAATTTTGACACGTACATCCTTAGTTTGGTATTTTTGAGAAGAAAATTTGATCACCGCATATACTTGAAGAAAGAAGGTGGGTGTTTCATATATGTATCATTGTATGTCGATGACATGTTGTTGATCGAAAACAACATGGATACAATAAAGGAGGAGAAGAAGCATATATCCTCCAAGCTCAACATGAAGGATCTCAATGCATCGAACTTCATTCTGGGAATGGAGATCAAGAGAGATCAAGTAGCTAGAAAGATCTAGTTGAATCAGAAGAAGTATATTGAAACAGTTTTGAAATATTTCAACATGCAGGATTGCAAACCTATAAAGGTGCCAATTCATGTGGGAGAAAGGCTAATTGTTGAAGAGTTTCCAAAGACACTGGAAGAAATAGAGGATATGGCATGTGTTTCTTGTGTAAGTGTCGTTGGTAGTCTAATGTGTGTGATGGTATGCACTCGAAAAAACATTTCTCATGCAGTGGGACTGTTGAGTAGATACATGTTGACACCTGGAAAGGAGCATTGGACAGTTGTCAAGAGAGTATTTAGGTATTTGTGTGGCACAAAATACCATGATATATGATACCAAGGGAAACCTAGAGATGTCAATGATGGCTTTGTTGATGTCGATTGGGCTAGATATATGGATCGACGAAGGTCGACCAGTGGATATGTGTTCAATATGTTTGGTGGAGAAATAAGCTAGATGAGTAAGCGACATACGGTCGTATCTTTTTCAACAATGGAATTTGAATACATGACATCCACTCATGGAAGAAAAGAATCAATATGGTTGCAACAGTTGTATTCAGGGCCTGGTTTGAACAAAGAGCTATGAAGATAAATTGTGATAGTCAAAGCGCAATATTCTTGGCAAAGAACCCAGCTTATCATTCCAAACTAAGCATATTGATGTACAAAACCATTTCGTAAGAGACATGGTGGAAATAAACAAGGTGTTTCTGGAGAAAGTAGACACGTTGGAAAACATAGCAGACTCTTTGACCAAGTATTTGAGTGTTGTGAAGTTATCTTGGTGTAAAGAGGAAATGGGCATTGTTTCCCTGGGTCTGTGAACAAAAGTTCAAGAAACTCTTGGTTCAACAAAGAAGACAACAAGTGGGAGAATGTTGGGTTGTTATATTATTTGTAGTGAAAGTCTAGTCAAGGTGTATTGACTGGGAGTGAAATTCGAAGGTCGAGGTGGATCGACCAAGAAAAGTTGAAGTTGAAGTAATCGATAACAATTCGAAGAGGTGAATCAATAAGAGGTCAACAGGTGATCGTGTGGAAACCGACTAAAGACCGAATGAAGGTCGACTAGTAATCCGACTGGAAGTTGACTATAACAGAATCCCAATATTTGTGGGATTTGTAGCCAATGATCTACATGGATCTGTAACTTTTTTTGGGTGTGTTTCCTATAAATAAGGCATGCTGTAATCGTATTATGTTAATGATCAACCTTCGGTGTTCTTGCTAATGTTTAGCACTAGGTTGTTGGTCATGTAGATGTAAGACAAATTGTCTATAGGGTTGTTCTTGTGTAAAGAAAGAGGGTATGATGTCGATTGTGTCTTAGGTGTAGACCAAGGTTAGGCATGTAACCTTTTATTCTGAATGAATAAGACAACAAGAGAGAAATATGCTTAAGGAATGATGGTTTTCCCTTTTGGGTTTCTAGGGTAAAATATATGTGTTGTGTTTTCTTTGTCATTTGTTTTCTAGCTTAAATTTGTCTTCCTCGCTTCTGTTAGGTTTAGCGTGGAAGTATAATTTCCTAACAGTGCGCAGCTAGATAATGACCTGATACAATGCTAATAGTTCAAATGATGTGTATGCAGCTAGATAATGACCTAATACAATGCTAATAGTTCAAATTATGTCAGTAAAATGATGCTAACAAGACTCATAATCATGCTAATATGATGCATAACAACCAAAGAGATGCAAAAAACATGTTTTTGACACAAAAAATATGCATAACTTACAATAAAAACTTATTTTTCAAACACTTTCAACACAAACTCGATGCATTCAAGAAGCACGCTTTGAAATTAAAGACACAAAAATGACACTTAAAGGAGTGTGTGCAGAAAAAAGTCACACAAAATTAACGCAAAGATGATGCACCTCATTCCATCACAATTTTCATCATGCAAACTTGATTTTTTGCTAAAGAATTACACTACAATGTGATGTTACACCCCTACATTGTAGTACTGAAGGCATAGAAATCATGATGACATGATGAAATGGAACCTTTTGGGGACCTTTATAATGCTATGGTGGAGCCAAACTTGTGGTCAATGAGTTTCAATTGATCAAAGTTATGATTAATCATGATTTAAAGTTTGACATAACTAGACACAATTTAGAGACTCGTTGACCAGGAGTTTTACTCGGCCCAAGTTACAAAAGTTCCATTCTAGTCAAGCCCCTTGAGATCACCAACTACTCTTGCAATTGGTGATTGACATCATATCCAAGTAGAAAAATAGAATAATATGAAGGTGTGTGGGGAGGGGGATCACCAACTATTCCAACTATTCTTGCAACTAGAGATTGGAATTTTCCTTCATCTATATATTTTAGAGAAGAGAGGGGTCCCATGTAGATTTCTTTCAGAAAACGCACGCACGCACACACACCTTCATATTGTTCTATTTTTCTACTTCGGATTGTGAATTTAAGGCAAAATTCCCAATTATAAATTCTCCATAATACTTTGGAGTGAGGCAACCCAATTCCTGTGTGTTTGTTTCCATTTCCATTATGGGGCATCCATTAAATTCAATCTATTTGCTGAATTTTTAAACTATAAGAATGAACTCCTTAATATCTTGGTGGTTCTCAACTCAAAAAAGGATGGAATTCTTAACTAGAAATCTTACAAACTCTACCACATCCTATCAATGAAAAATTATTTTCAACTAATGTATCCTTCCTTCCCAAAAAAAAAATCAAAACTAATTGTTGATTCAATGAATGACATTTTACAACAACATAACATAATGTTAAATTTGTCCTTTTTTCCCTTGACTCTTTGGATTGTACAATACATATAATGATGAAGACAATATGGATCAATAAATAAATTTTGAATCCTTTATGAAATCCAAGTATTGTCCCTAAATAAACAAGATTTATCAATGGTTAATAAAAGACTACTTATGATCTACCTCTTAGTAGTTATGGAACTCATCCTAGTATTTAAAAGATTTTGTGTTTGATCTATCCCTTGATTTTGGTTTTTGTTTAACAAATATCATAGAGTTTGTAGTGGATTTGGTGATTAGTCATATTTCCACTCCATTCTTTAAAATCTTCACCAATTTCCTCTCCAAGACATTTAATGGAATCCATTGCAGAAGTTATAAGAACTAGATATATGGATCATTATTCTCACTAACTTGTAATAACTGAGCATGCATTTCTAAGATGTTATCTACACGCTTTATTTTTTCAATTTCTTCATCTCTACTTCTCACATTCCCAATTTCTTAAGCTACAATTAATCGAGATTTATATTCTCTCAAGCACCGCTTTTTAACCAAGAAGAAAGCATTTTCGCATGCTCTATTTGTTAGGCCAACGCAGTGCTCATTTTACTATCATTTCCTCCCATTATTGAATCTTCTTGTTGCTTGATAGCAATTGCATAGTCAAGTTTTCAATTGACCTAGATAGATCATAAAACATAGAATTTAGATAGATCATAAAACCTAGATAGCATATGTTCAACAAACAAACAACTTATTTTGAATAAAACTTCCTTTTAACTATTAATAAAAGTAGTATATACAAGGATTTNAAAAATTATTTTCAACTAATGTATCCTTCCTTCCCAAAAAAAAAATCAAAACTAATTGTTGATTCAATGAATGACATTTTACAACAACATAACATAATGTTAAATTTGTCCTTTTTTCCCTTGACTCTTTGGATTGTACAATACATATAATGATGAAGACAATATGGATCAATAAATAAATTTTGAATCCTTTATGAAATCCAAGTATTGTCCCTAAATAAACAAGATTTATCAATGGTTAATAAAAGACTACTTATGATCTACCTCTTAGTAGTTATGGAACTCATCCTAGTATTTAAAAGATTTTGTGTTTGATCTATCCCTTGATTTTGGTTTTTGTTTAACAAATATCATAGAGTTTGTAGTGGATTTGGTGATTAGTCATATTTCCACTCCATTCTTTAAAATCTTCACCAATTTCCTCTCCAAGACATTTAATGGAATCCATTGCAGAAGTTATAAGAACTAGATATATGGATCATTATTCTCACTAACTTGTAATAACTGAGCATGCATTTCTAAGATGTTATCTACACGCTTTATTTTTTCAATTTCTTCATCTCTACTTCTCACATTCCCAATTTCTTAAGCTACAATTAATCGAGATTTATATTCTCTCAAGCACCGCTTTTTAACCAAGAAGAAAGCATTTTCGCATGCTCTATTTGTTAGGCCAACGCAGTGCTCATTTTACTATCATTTCCTCCCATTATTGAATCTTCTTGTTGCTTGATAGCAATTGCATAGTCAAGTTTTCAATTGACCTAGATAGATCATAAAACATAGAATTTAGATAGATCATAAAACCTAGATAGCATATGTTCAACAAACAAACAACTTATTTTGAATAAAACTTCCTTTTAACTATTAATAAAAGTAGTATATACAAGGATTTAATACAAAAAAAGAGGGCCACAACTGCAACCACCATAAGAAATCTTCAAGACCAAAAAAGTATGGGTTGGTTGTAACCAAAACACCCACTCATAGAGATTCTAGGCCATGTTGTCCATATCTATAACAACATAAAGAAACAAAGGGAATTCACCTAAACATTAACACATCGAAAACAAGTGGAGGTTGGTTGTGGTCATTAGGGACAAGGCCCCAACCTGAAATAGGAAGGTCAACATCAACAAGCTACACAAGGTTTCACTCATGGGAAAAATGATCTAAGGGCTTGGTCCCCTCTAAAATAGTAATGGAGAGCATCGGGAAATGTTTTTTCGTCGAGGTAGCTCCAGGTGTTTTCATACCTCTTGCAATGATCTGGATTTTATCATTATATTATTTTTCATCTATCTCGATATTTTTAGAGTGGGAAAATTGGAGGAATCATCTTGCGGGGTCATTTTAATGGCAGGTCCTAGTTTGGAAAATTGGGGTTTGAAACCTTCCGGAGCCATTTTGAGGCATCGAATGGAATTTCATGGGTAAAATATTTCCCATATTTATCTAGGGCCGCTTGACGCTATATACACATCGATATCTTTCCAATGGTGCAAAAATCGCATCAATCAGAGCTTGTACGCAAAAGTTATGCCTTTCGCAGATTGACCTACCTTGTTGACCACCATGGTATGAGTGGATGTCATTCCATACTCCTTTACTAATGCATATGGGGCTAGCCACATATGTACTTTCAAGAAGATTCTATAAGGTCCAAAAACTTATCACAATTGAGGGTTGAGGAAGTCAAAACCCTACCCCTAGATGGCTATCGGGAAATGTTAAATACTAGGTTGCTAGGAGGAGAAGGGGTTCCATTCTTTCGAACTATATTTGTTCCATAGTTGAGAAAAGTACCTAGGAGTGGTATTTCCAAAGCATAACAAAGGAGGAGAGATCCATTAGAAGCCATACAAGCCACAATGTCGAAGGAAACTCCACATAGACTGCCTCTTTATCCGTGCTCGCATTTGAAGAAAAGAGAGCAGAGGAGCCTCACCTTCTAGCTGGGATTTCTCCCGTATTGGGTTTATGAGGTTATATCTTGTGTTTATTTGTGGTGTGTGAGTGTTTTATTTATGTTATCTATTTTTTTCATTTCAACGAATTCATACATTTTTAAGTAGAAAACCAGTAATTAAAGAATCTGAG
>ML778975.1:1316383-1327671 GCA_009831015.1 Picea engelmannii
ATTTTCCCAATTTTCTTTTACGCCATCTTCACCTCCATCTCCAAATGAAGCTTCCTTTTATAAATTCAACAATCACATGCATCTGCCCTTAGTTCTGCATAATAATTCTTATCTTTATTTTTATGGCCCTCTTCCTACTGCCACTTCCACTATTGTTGTAACAGCAGTTGAACAGCGGCGGAGTAGTAAAGTGAAGAAGAAGAGACAAATTTCAGCAGCATATGGTAACCAAAACCAATGCACTCAGACGGATTTACACAAACACAAACCAAGCAATGCTTTCTTATCGAACGACACGATCAGGCGTTATGTAAAGAACGGCTCCTTCGACGAAGCTCTCAGGATATATTATCAAATGCAACGGGCAGGCATAGAGCCGGACAAGTTGGTATTTATTTCTGTAATCAATGCATGTGGCAGTCTATCAGATCTGCAAGCGGGCAGTATCATTCATGAAGATATCATTGCAAAGGGATTTGAAACCGATGTGTTTGTGGGTACTGCGCTAGTGTCAATGTATCTCAAATGTGGGAATTTAGAGAATGCACGCGAAGTGTTTGACAGAATGCCTGAACGAGATGTTGTATCCTGGAATGCAATGATTTCTGGTTGCTCCCAGAATGGCTATCCCCATGAAGCATTGGCGTTCTTAAATGAAATGCAAATCCATGGTATAAAACCCAACTTAATCACCATGGTTAGTGTTCTGCCTTCTTGTGGGGATATATTGGCTCTGGAACAAGGTAGGCAACTCCACAGCTATGTAATAAGAAGGGGGTTTGAATCGAGTGTTGTTTTGGACACTGGGTTTGTAGACATGTATGTCAAATGTGGCAATGTTGACCTTGCTCACAAATTCTTTGAAAGAATGCCTAAAAGAAATGTTGTGTCATGGAATGCAATCATTGTTGGTTGTTCCCATAATGGTCATCATCATAAGGCCTTGTCATTCTTCAGGCAAATGCAAGTCCAGGGCATAAAGCCTAACTCAATCACCATGGTTAGTGTTCTGCATGCCTGTGCCATTTTATTAGCTCTGGAACATGGTAAGGAGATCCATGGTTATGCAATAAGAAGTGAATTTGAATCTGATGTTGTTCTGGGCACCGGGTTTGTAGACATGTATGCAAAATGTGGAAACATTAACGTTGCCTACAAATCGTTTGAAAGAATGCCTAAACGAAATGTTGTAACATGGAATGCGATCATTGCTGGTTATTCTCATAATGGCTACCCCCATGAAGCTTTGACAGTGTTCAATGAAATGCAAGTCCAGGACATAAAACCCAACTCAATCACCATGATTTGTATTCTACCTGTGTGCACTGATTTATTGGCTCTGGAACAAGGTAAGCAGATCCACTGTTATGTAATAAGAAGTGGATATGAATATGATGTTTTTGTGGGCAATGGACTTGTAAATATGTATGCTAAATGTGGGTATATAAGCATTGCTAGACAAGTGTTTGAGAAAATGTTGTGTAGAAATGTGGTCTCATGGAATGCAATGATTTTGGGATATGGAATTCATGGACAGGGTGAGGATGCTCTCGCTCTATTTTGCCAAATGCAAGAGACAGACACAACGCCTGATCATATCACCTTCATTGGTGTTTTGACCGCTTGCATTCATGCAGGGCTAGTAGATGAGGGCTGGCAATATTTTCACTGCATGAAGTCCAATTATGGCCTTGCACCCAAGCTCGAGCATTATGCTTGCTTGGTTGACCTTCTTGGGCGTGCTGGGCAACTAGATGGAGCACATGACATTATCAAAAAGATGCCATTAGAGCCTGATGCTGTCGTGTGGGGGGCCTTGCTGGGGGCGTGCAGAATTCACTGCAATATTCTGCTTGGAGAACAAGTAGCAAAACACCTTTTTGAATTAGAACCAAACAATTCTGGAAATTATGTATTGCTGTCAAATATCTATGCTGAGGCAGGCAGGTGGGAGGACGCAGCAAATTTATTGACAATGATGAAAGAGAGGGAAGTGAAGAAGCAACCAGGACATAGTTTTATTGAGGTAAATAGAGAGGTGCATACATTCATTGCAGGAGACAGAATCCATCCTCAGTCTGAAAATATCTATGCAATGTTGGAAACCTTGTATGGGCAAATGAAGGATGCAGGATACGTACCTAACACAAACCTTGTATTGCAAGATGTGGAGAAGGAGGTGAAAGAAAACATGCTATGCAGTCATAGTGAGAAGCTGGCCATTGCTTTTGGAATCATCAATACAAGCCCGRGCATGCCCATCCGGATCATGAAAAAYCTTCGTGTGTGTAGTGATTGCCACAATGCCACTAAGTTTATCTCTAAGATTGTTGGGCGAGAAATTATTGTGAGAGATGCAAACCGTTTCCACCACTTTAACAATGGATTCTGTTCTTGTGGAGGCTACTGGTGATGCTGATTACACCGCTCAACAAATATATCTACGTTTTCAAACTAATATGTGCATACTMTATCTTTGTTAGGCAAAKTATAATAGCAGAGTATAATAACAATGTACCTGTACAATAGGAGGCATGTGTTGACCTATATTAGGTGAATCTTTGGATACGATGATAAGCTCAAGCCATAAAGAACATGTTTATTAATAAACATACTAATATGGGCTTGTGTCAAATAATTGACACAATATGGTACTTCATATATGTAAACCCTTACAAGTATATTTAATATATGAAGCCCAGGTCTTATTTTTGGGCATTGGACACTCTCATGACCTACGTACAAACCAAAAGTTATATATAAGTAAATTATATATCAGGATTATAAACCCAATATGATTGTTTTCCAAAATAGTTATCTCACAGTCCCTGTTAAGATTACTCTAATGCAATGTAATCAAAGAGTACCATGAGAAAATAGAAGAGACAATTGCATCGAGTGCAGATCTAGATGGTGTTCAAAAATAATCCCTAAATATAATTTAGGGATATAATATTGCATTCATACGGTCTCTCGTCTATGGTACTTAATTGATCTTTCTGAATATTTTGAGTAGAGTTCGGAATGATGCTTAATTGATATGATTCTTTGCTAAACAATACAATGTCGTTGAGTGCTAAATCGATTGCTAGACCTCTTTGCTTTTATCTTATCACCTATCTTTTAATTTTAATTGTCATGGTAGACTACCTATAAGCAACCCATAACATGCCTTTCACAAAATTTGATGTAAAAACTATCCTTCAATTGATTTTATACCAACACCAGCTTATACCTTTCAAAGACTTCCATATCAGGTTTGGTGGTGTTTGTTGAACATATGCTATATATCACTAAAAGGTCACTTAGGGAACTAAGTTCTAGGTTTTGTACCCTGCCCAGGCCAATTAGAAACATGACTATAGAATTTCTGCCATGCAATGAGATTGATCAAGAATGAGAGAAAATGATAGTAAAAATATGAGTACTGCATTGGTCCGTCGAACAAAGGATGCATACATGCTTTCTTCTTGGTTGAAGAGTGATGCTTCAAAGGAGCAAACTCTTTGATTAATTGCAGCTCAAGTATTGAGAATGTTAGAAGTAAAGAACACATAAGTAGGCAAATAACATCTCAACAAGGTATGCCAAACTCAAAAATGTGAAAGAGAATTTTCAAGGAAAAAAGGAGTTAGGGTTTTTGAGAAATTGAGCCATGGCTTGAAGGATCATGATCCTTAGGGTTGTTGCAAAGTTATGTTTGTGTTATTTGTGTGGTCTTTTTTCATTTATTGCAACTTGGTTAGCCTATCTCGCCATGCCTTTTCTATCATAAGGGAGGCATTATAGTCTTGGCTAAAAATGCCCTTGTCATTTTTGGCTTTGCTATTGGCCTAAAGAGTAGAGATGACGTCAAAAGATTCTTGGAGATTTTCGCCGAAGGTATATCACAAGGCAATGGCCTTCCTCTTGATATTGAATTTATTGATTTTGAATATGATAGTTTATGTTCATTCAGGACAGGCTCCATCCTAGGATATTTTGTAGGGAAGGTGACCCCTAAGACTAACATCTGGCACTACATTTTAGAGGTGTGGGAGCCTCAGGGTTGGCAATGCACCCATACACATAGCCGAACCAAAGAATTTTTCCTATTTCAAATGACCCGATCCATGCACAAGAAATCTTCCTTCAAGGCCCTTAGATATGTATCATACCCTGGTGGCTTTTTCCCATTGAACCCATGACATTTATGTTGAAAAATATACCCTACTAGCCTTGCCTAGAGTGGGTGGACCACCCCAATCTCCAATGCAATTCTATCTAGCTCTAGTGTGGATTGCAACCTTGTTAGGGGAGTTTATTTTCCATGAACTTTAATGGTTTTATCATCCTTGGTCACAATGTAGAGCTTATGTTAGGGTCAACTTGTTTAAAGACCTCAAGGAATTTGCACTTACCAGAATTTACAATTAGATCCACTGTTAGTGGGTTTGCTACATCAATTTTTCTAAGACTTGCTTTTGTTATTGAAGCTTAGACCATCGAATCTGTCATTGTTTGCTCATGACCCAAGTTGGCCCTGCCTACTAAAACCCTTGAACCCCCTAAAGCCACCCAAGCAATTAATGTGTCCAAAGGTGTTTTCACTGAAGTTGTTCATAAAAATAAAGGTAATGGTATTGCCAAATTCTTTTCCCCAAAGACTCTGACTTCGAGGGATTCAACCCCAAGGTCACAACTACAACATGACCAATTGATTGCAAGCCAAGATTGCTAGCAAAGTTCCTACAACTGCCTTGATTTATGTATGTGGTGTGTGAGGACCATGCTCTCCCTCACCACTCCACCCCTAGGAAAATGAGCTAGTGGTTTATGTCGATGGCCACTAGAAGCGGCCATGACAAGCAACTCTTCGTGATTATTGGCTAAATTTGTCTCCTGCTACTAACTCCTTCCATGTTCTCTAGGACCTCAAGAATACCAAGGAGGGAATGCAAGACGTTGTTGGTTTTTAATGACAGTGACCTTGTGGAATGCTCGGTGCTTAAATGACCTTGGAAGGAAATACATTGTCTGTTAGGTATTAATGAATATGGGTTGGATAGATAAACTATGTTTGCAAGAAGTCAAAATTGTAGGGTTTCTCCTTTGTACTACTTTGTTTGTGATTTGATTGGGGGCTAAGTGATTTTGTTCTAATCACTATGTGGGAAATGACTATGGTGATATTCTAGTCCCTCCCCAGTTTTCCATGCTATTGTATAGTGTGAGTTTGATCCTTCCAATGTATTCTCTGTATTTTACTCAATTTGGACAACCAACTCCTAGGCTTGTCCAATATTATGCCTCTAATGACTCAAGAGACCATACAACCTTTTGGCAGTGAATTTTTGATGAGCTCTCTGATGCTCCCTAGCTTGTCTATGGGGATTTTGATATGGCTAAGAGTCCAGAGGATAAACATGGGGCATTTCTTGTGCACTTTCCTATTAGGGAAAAGAACCTTGGCTAGCCCTACAATCTTTTCTCAAGTTGTATAACCCTAACATGGGTTGACATCATGAATCAACAATCTTGGTTCACTTGGACAAATTTTAGGAAGGGGTCTAAAAAAATCTATGTAAGACTTGATAGGGCCCTATTATCTGAGAAAAAAAAACTTTTTATTTTGATACCTCAAAAGGCTAGCCAGTTCATGTCAATGGCACAATTATCACCATGTTGGACCACCAATCCATCTAGATTAACCTATCACGGGGAGTTGAGCACATGAGGATTCCTAGGACCTAGTATATCCTTAATGTTTTCCACCTTCAAAGCCCTTGTTGCATGGTTTGTATCCGTACTATTTGGAACTTGATCCTTAGGTCACATAGTTATAATAACTAGATTGTTTAGTGAGGGGATGCCATCTCTAGAATAATCACTTTTCTATGCGGCTAGGGCAAGCAAATTACTTAGATTTGCTGCAACCACAATAAGGCTTTGCTCAACAAGCTAGATGGGCTTGTGGAAGACTTGTAATGGTCCCCTTGCAATGAGGGAAATCAAGTCTATGTTACAAAGGTGTGACATATGCTTACAGTGGATGATGTCCGTCCAACAAGAGGTGCTCAACTATGAGCATGGATGCATTGGCTTAAAACTAGTGATTGACATACGAAATATATATTTAAGGATTTGGCCTCTAAGGAAACTAATGGAAATATCTCATCCCTCAAAACCTCTATGGGGAAAACCTCTAATTAGAAATAAATTGAAAGGCAATTTATCGAGCATTACAGATGGTGTTCCAAACCCAAGACCCCTTTGTCAAGCAACATGAAGCCACCCAAAAATTTCTTGACCTAGTCTCAAATGAGATTTTCATGTAATAGGGGAGAATCTATGCCTTGACCCTTTCTCTTGATGAGTTGTTTGTAGCCCTATGTGATATTTCCAATGACAAGGCCTCTGACCTTGATGGCTTTCCCTATGATTTTTACAAGACCACTTGGGAGTTTGTTGGGCTAGAATTGTTGCAGGTCTACCAAGAATCTCTACAGAATCAGTCTTTGGGTGCAAGAATGAATTGAGGGCTCATTAGATTTATTCCTAACTCAGGGGATTCATAGTTAATTACTAATTGGAGGCCAATCACTCTTCTCAATATGTCTTATAATATTCTAGCTAAATCCCTATCTTTGCAAATCAAGTATATCCTCCATAAGGTTGTTTTCCTTCAATAGAGTGGATTCATATATGGGAGATATATCCTTGAAAATCATTGTACATTGGGAGGGTATGGAGTGGGCCAAAGCATTGGCTTTGACATCCTATTTATCAAAAAATATTTTGAGAAAGCCCATGACTAGGTTGAATGCCCCTTCATCTTGGTAATGCTCTAGAACCTAGGGTTTGGCCCAACCTTTATTCAGACTGTCAAAATCGTTTTTGTTTATGCCTCAAATTGTCTTACTATCAATAATTTCTCTTCCAAAAAGATTGGGATCTTTAGATCTATTTTTCAAGGGTGCCCCTTATCATCAACTCTATATGTGTTAACAGTTTAAGCCCTTGGCTATCTTCTTAGATCTTAAGTTAGATCCAAGGGTCATTCATGCGATCTCTCTCTCATAACCCAATTCTAGGAAATTGGTTAATTTGTTGATGGCTTATTCTTGACAATCTCCAATGACCATACTTCCTAGAATTAGATTATGTATTGTTTGGACATCGTTTGCAAAACCTCAGGTTGAACATTTAATGGGCCAAAACTCAATGTTATGGAAAAAACCAATAGCCTATGCCGACCTGGCTAGCCTTGCAAAATTGGTCATAGATCAACTAGGACAAGTATTCAAATTTTTGGGCATTTCATTTTCCCTCTAGGTTTCTCCTATTGATATTTGGGAAGTGGTTGTCCAATGAGTGGAGAAAAATATAAAAAAGTGGATTACTAATCCCTTACACTTGGTAGCCAATTTTTAGATCTGCACAAAAATTCTAGTCGTGACTCATGTATTATTCCTTTTATTGTGTCTCCGTTGACCTAGATTATTCACATTTAAGAAAATCCCTTATAATTTTTCTATGGGCCAATCCCAACAAAAGGAAAGGGTTTCACCACATCAATTGGTATGTTTTCCGCACCCCAAGAAACTTTGGTTTCTTGGGCATTATTCACACTAGGATGTAATCCCAAGTGTTGAGTGCAAATGAGTCATTCACACTGTAGAAGGAAATGAAACTTGGAAAGTTCTTCTAAGGCATTGAATTCAGGAAGGGTTACATCTTGGCAAGGGATATCTCTTCAAATCCTTCTTCTCACTCCTTCTCATGTGAAGATTTATAATACCTTTATTATCCAAAGCACATGGAAGGCCTTGGAGGCCATAAGGCCCTTCCTTTCATGGAAGAATGCTTCTCTTATGTTCGACTTGTCTTTTGATTATCATTGTCTCTAATAGTCATTTTTGGTTCTTGTTGAGAGGAGGCCATTCACTAAGTCTCCTTATTTCTTGACCTGAAGGATTTATAGGCATGGTATTCTATTAACCAATGATCTATTAGACAACCCTTCTAGATCTTGGTTCCCCTGAGATAAAGTAAAGATAAAATTTATGTTGACTAATGGTGATAAATTTATTCCAAGCTGAATTCATGGGCTCATTATTGAGAATCTATTGTTAAAGCTTGGCCTACCTATGCCTTGAGTTTGGAAATGAGATTGGAACTAAGTAAAGGCCATATATTTCATTAAGTACAAGCCAAAAATGGGATATGAATTCCTTCTATCCAAGCCCTTCCTCAAAATAAGTTTGAATAAACCACAGAGACTAAATTCCAAACAAAAAACTTGGTTATTTTGACTAGGTAGTATTTGGAAACCACGATTGAAACATGAAAAAGCATTTTTTTACTTGGTGTCTCATTGTGGGAGGACTCCCTATAGATAAGAGGTTCAATCACTTATGTATGTCTGACCCATGTTGCACACAATGTGGGAGAGACAAAACCTTGAAGCACCTCTTTTGGTTCTACTCACTAAGCATGGCTACATAGTCTTGGGTTGAGGCCCTCTCATAGTGATATTTTACAGCCTCCCTCTCATGGCGTGTTGCCTTGTTGAGTGATAGACTGCCACAAGCCATTACGTTCCACTCTGTGTGGATGCTTATTAGAGCATGGATTCTTTTATGTATTTGGAAGAAGATAAATGATGTGTTATTTAATGAAAATATCCCAACACCATTTTTTTGGGGATTGATTGCACATTGATATGTACCAATGTCTTAATGTAGATTACAATACATAGACAAAAAGTGAAACTAGAAAAGACAAAAAATGAGGCTAGAAATGGAACACCTACAACAATGGTTAGAGTATTGGCATAGAGCCCCATGCACCATGAGCTAGGTGCCATTGGACCCAATTTCCTCCCATTCAACCCATGTGGCCACCTATGAAGCTTCTATTCGTTCAACTTCGATTAGTTGGGTCGCACCAGAGTTCCCATCCTAGTATACCTAAGCACCAAGAAGAGACACATTTTTTCATGATCTATAAAATTTTGTGGATATTCCATTGGACAATTCATCACATCAGATCTTAAAAAATACAGTTTTTTTTTTTTTTTTTTGTGAAGGTTAATTTCCTTTAGATCTCAGATTCTTTAATTACTGGTTTTCTACTTAAAAATGTATGAATTAGCTGAAATGAAAAAAAAAGATAACATAAATAAAACACTCACACACCACAAATAAACACAAGATATAACCTCATAAACCCAATACGGGAGAAATCCCAGCTAGAAGGTGAGGCTCCTTTGCTCTCTTTTCTTCAAATGCAAGTACGAATAAAGAGACACTCTGTGTGGAGTTTCCTTTGACATTGTGGCTTGTATGGCTTCTAATGGATCTCTCCTCCTTTGTTATGCTCTGGAAATACCACTCCTAGGTACTTTTCTCAACTATGGAACAAATATAGATCTAAAGAATGGAACCCCTTCTCCTCCTAGCAACCTAGTATTTAACATTTCCCGATAGCCATCTAGGGGTAGGGTTTTGACTTCCTCAACCATCAATCGTGATAAGTTTTTGGACCTTATAGAATCTTCTTGAAATTCCATACGTGGCTATCCCCATATGCATGAGTAAAGGAGGATGGCATGACATCCACTCGTACCATGGTGGTCAACAAGGTAGGTCAATTTGCGAAAGGCATAAATTTTGCATACAAGCTTTGATTGATGCGATTTTTGCACCATTGGAAAGATATCGATGTGTATATAGTGTCAAGGGGCCCTAGATAAAGATGAAAAATCTTTTACTCATGAAATTCCATTCGATGCCTCAAAATGGATCCAGAAGGTTTCCAATCCCAATTTTCCAAAGTAGGACCTGCCATTAAAATGACCCCGCTAGCTAATTCCTCCAATTTTCCCACTCTAAAAGGACCGAGATAGATGAAAAATAATATAATGATAAAATCCAGTTCATTGCAAGAGGCATGAAAACACCTGGAGCTACCTCGACGAAAAACATTTCCCGATGCTCTCCATTACTATTTTAGAGGGGACCAAGCCCTTAGATCATTTTTCCCATGAGTGAAACCTTGTGTAGCTTGTTGATGTTGACCTTCCTATTTTAGGTTGGGGCCTTGTCCCTAATGACCACAACCAACCTCCTCTTGTTTTCGATGTGTTAATGTTTAGGTGAATTCCCTTTGTTTCTTTATGTTGTTATAGATATGGACAACATGGCCTAGAATCTCTATGAGTGGGTGTTTTGGTTACAACCAACCCATACTTTTTTGGTCTTAAGGATTTCTTATGGAGGTTGCAGTTGTGGCCCTCATTTTTTTTTTGTATTAAATCCTTGTATATACTACTTTTATTAATAGTTAAAAGGAAGTTTTATTCAAAATAAGTTGTTTGTTTGTTGAACATATGCTATCTAGGTTTTATGATCTATCTAAATTCTATGTTTTATGATCTATCTAGGTCAATTGAAAAATTGACTATGCAATTGCTATCAAGCAACAAGAAGATTCAATAATGGGAGGAAATGATAGTAAAATGAGCACTGCATTGGCCTAACAAATAGAGCATGCGAAAATGCTTTCTTCTTGGTTAAAAAGCAGTGCTTGAGAGAATACAAATCTCGATTAATTGTAGCTTAGGAAATTGGGAATGTGAGAAGTAGAGATGAAGAAATTGAAAAAATAAAGCGCGTAGATAACATATTAGAAATGCATGCTCAGTTATTACAAGTTAGTGAGAATAATGATCCATATATATAGTTCTTATAACTTCTGCAATGGATTCCATTAAATGTCTTGGAGAGGAAATTGGTGAAGATTTTAAAGAATGGAGTGGAAATATGACTAATCACAGAATCCACTACAAACTCTATGATATTTTTTAAACAAAAACCAAAATCAAGGGATAGATCAAACACAAAATCTTTTAAATACTAGGATGAGTTCCATAACTACTAAGAGGTAGATCATAAGTAGTGTTTTATTAATCATTGATAAATCTTGTTTATTTAGGGACAATACTTGGATTTCATAAAGGATTCAAAATTTATTTATTGATCCATATTGTCTTCATCATTATATCTATTGTACAATCCAAAGAGTCAAGGGAAAAAAGGACAAATTTAACATTATGTTATGTTGTTGTAAAATGTCATTCATTGAATCAACAATTAGTTTTGATTTTTTTTTGGGAAGGAAGGATACATTAGTTGAAAATAATTTTTCATTGATAGGATGTGGTAGAGTTTGTAAGATTTCTAGTTAAGAATTCCATCCTTTTTTGAGTTGAGAATCACCAAGATATTAAGGAGTTCATTCTCATA
>ML778975.1:1327721-1339726 GCA_009831015.1 Picea engelmannii
GAAACCCAAAAGGGAAAACCATCATTCCTTAAGCATATTTCTCTCTTGTTGTCTTATTCATTCAGAATAAAAGGTTACATGCCTAACCTTGGTCTACACCTAAGACACAATCGACATCATACCCTCTTTCTTTACACAAGAACAACCCTATAGACAATTTGTCTTACATCTACATGACCAACAACCTAGTGCTAAACATTAGCAAGAACACCGAAGGTTGATCATTAACATAATACGATTACAGCATGCCTTATTTATAGGAAACACACCCAAAAAAAGTTACAGATCCATGTAGATCATTGGCTACAAATCCCACAAATATTGGGATTCTGTTATAGTCAACTTCCAGTCGGATTACTAGTCGACCTTCATTCGGTCTTTAGTCGGTTTCCACACGATCACCTGTTGACCTCTTATTGATTCACCTCTTCGAATTGTTATCGATTACTTCAACTTCAACTTTTCTTGGTCGATCCACCTCGACCTTCGAATTTCACTCCCAGTCAATACACCTTGACTAGACTTTCACTACAAATAATATAACAACCCAACATTCTCCCACTTGTTGTCTTCTTTGTTGAACCAAGAGTTTCTTGAACTTTTGTTCACAGACCCAGGGAAACAATGCCCATTTCCTCTTTACACCAAGATAACTTCACAACACTCAAATACTTGGTCAAAGAGTCTGCTATGTTTTCCAACGTGTCTACTTTCTCCAGAAACACCTTGTTTATTTCCACCATGTCTCTTACGAAATGGTTTTGTACATCAATATGCTTAGTTTGGAATGATAAGCTGGGTTCTTTGCCAAGAATATTGCGCTTTGACTATCACAATTTATCTTCATAGCTCTTTGTTCAAACCAGGCCCTGAATACAACTGTTGCAACCATATTGATTCTTTTCTTCCATGAGTGGATGTCATGTATTCAAATTCCATTGTTGAAAAAGATACGACCGTATGTCGCTTACTCATCTAGCTTATTTCTCCACCAAACATATTGAACACATATCCACTGGTCGACCTTCGTCGATCCATATATCTAGCCCAATCGACATCAACAAAGCCATCATTGACATCTCTAGGTTTCCCTTGGTATCATATATCATGGTATTTTGTGCCACACAAATACCTAAATACTCTCTTGACAACTGTCCAATGCTCCTTTCCAGGTGTCAACATGTATCTACTCAACAGTCCCACTGCATGAGAAATGTTTTTTCGAGTGCATACCATCACACACATTAGACTACCAACGACACTTACACAAGAAACACATGCCATATCCTCTATTTCTTCCAGTGTCTTTGGAAACTCTTCAACAATTAGCCTTTCTCCCACATGAATTGGCACCTTTATAGGTTTGCAATCCTGCATGTTGAAATATTTCAAAACTGTTTCAATATACTTCTTCTGATTCAACTAGATCTTTCTAGCTACTTGATCTCTCTTGATCTCCATTCCCAGAATGAAGTTCGATGCATTGAGATCCTTCATGTTGAGCTTGGAGGATATATGCTTCTTCTCCTCCTTTATTGTATCCATGTTGTTTTCGATCAACAACATGTCATCGACATACAATGATACATATATGAAACACCCACCTTCTTTCTTCAAGTATATGCGGTGATCAAATTTTCTTCTCAAAAATACCAAACTAAGGATGTACGTGTCAAAATTTTGATACCACATCCTTGGTTATTTCTTTAGACCATAAAGGGATCTTTTCAATTTGCACACCAAATCTTTCTTTCCATTTACTACAAATCCTTCAGGATGTTTCATGCAGATTTTTTCTTCTAGGTCCCATGTAGGAACACTATCTTCACATCCATCTGTTCTATTTATAGATCAAATGTTGTAGCCAAAGACATTAGTACTCTAATGGAGGCTAATTTTGCAACAAGGGAACAAATTTCACCGAAGATGAGTCCTTCGACTTGGGAATATCCTTTCGCTACCAGTTGAGCTTTGAATTTATCGACTTGACCTGCTGTGTTCATCTTCTTCTTGAATACCCACTTGCTACTGATGTGATTTCTTACCCTAGTTAATTCGACTAAATCCCATGTCTCATTCTTATGAAAGGATTCCATTTCTTGGACCATGGCGTCCTTCCATAGTCTACCCTCTATCGATTCGATTGCCTCCTTGAATGACTTGGGCTAATTGTTAGTGGAAGTTAACACAAATGTAGAAAAAAATTCGGGTGGACTATACCTTTTTATTGGTTTTCTTACTTGTTCAGACCTTCTTACGACCAGGGTCGTTTGTTCCACCTCTTCATCTGAATCATCTTCTTATTCGTTCCTCATTTCAAACCTCACCTTCTCTGTATTTTTATCTATTTAAACCACTTCATACTCAGAATTCCTTTCGAATTATCCGAAGACCACATCTTGACTGCATTCTGTTCTTCTTGATGCAAGATCCCAGAGATTATATCCTTTCATTCTTTCTTTGTATCCAATGAAAATACACTTGACTGCCTTCTTGTCCAAATTTCTTCTCTTTTCCTTGGGAACATGCACAAATGCATTACAACCAAATACTTTGAGATGTGAAAGCGAAGGCTTCTTACCAGACCATACCTCATGTGGAGTCATATTGACTAGTTCCAATGAGGGAGACATATTCACCAAATATTTTGCAGTGATGAATGCCTCTACCCAGAATTCTTGTGTGAGCCCAACACCACTCAACATGCTCCTTTCCTTGTCCATCAATGTTCTGTTCATTCTTTCGACAACTACATTTTATTGTGGGGTATATGGTGTGGTGTTTTTGTGTGTTATGCCACATTGCTTTTTGAACTGCTCAAAATCCTTTCCACATAATTCACCACCATTTTCAGTTCTCAGCACCTTGATCTTCTTATCTATCTAGTTTTCCACAAGAGAATTAAACTCTTTGAATTTCTCAGAAACCTCTGATTTCTTCCTTAGGAAATATATCTATGTCTTCCTGGAAAAATAATCTATGAAGGATACATAATATAGGGATCCACCAAGTGAAGGCACTGAAAAAGGGATAAACACATCACTATGAACTAATTAGAATCTTCCTTTCCTTTGTCACTGCATATGGGAACCTCACTCGACTTTGTTTTCCATATATACAATGTTCATAAAAGTTGACTTCTAAATCAATTTCAAGAAAATATTCGACCATACCTTTATTGCGCATAACTCGAAGTCCCTTTTCTTCGATGTGTCCCATATTCTCATGCCATAGCATGGTCGGTTCAACTTGACGAAGACTTGTCAAGTCGGTTTGAATCAACTCAACCCGAGTTGATTCGAGTTGAGTCAAGTTTAGGAACACCAATGTTGTTTCATACAGTCGAGTCGAAATTCCCTAATAACTTGTATAGGGTTCCAATCCAAACTCCTTTCATTAAGACCATCACACCTTTGACGTTTTTACACGAATACTTATGAAATTGGGTGTGCACTCCCGTGTCACTAATCTTGCTGAAAAACATCAGGTTTCTTTCCAAACCTGGAATATGTAGCATGCCTGGAAGGGTTATACTCCTCCCATCTTGCAGTATTAGTTAGACTCTTCCCCACTCGACAATTTTGGTTGTTGAGTCTTCCCCTAAGAACACATATCCTCCTTCATAGCATTCATATTTGCAGAACTATTATCTATGTGGTGTCATATGATAATATGCTCCTGAGTAGATCAACCAAACATCTTGATACGACTGTGTATTGGTTGATGCCAGATACACATCACCTCCTTTTTTTGGAGTAGTCTTTCTCTCAATCGAATGCTTCTCATTGGATCCTATACTGACTTCCATTGCATTAGACTTGCAATCCCTTTTATAATGCCCAAATTTACTGCATTTCCAACATCTTCTCATCGATTGAACAAGGGATTTAGATCTACCCTTTGACCTATAACTTCTACTGGAGAATTTCCCTTTATCTCTGTCAATTGGTTGACCTCTCACCATTAAAGCATATTTGATCGATCCTTCCATGTTCTTCCTTCTCATTTCATCTGAAAATAGAGATGCAACCATGTCTTCTAGTGCTAATGTGGTTGAATTACTCACGATAACAATGACTAATCTATCCCAAGAGTTTGGAAAATAACATAATAAGATAATACATTTTTCCTCCTCAATGATTTTAATATCCAAAAAATATAACTGACTTATTATGGTATTAAACACATTTAAATGCTCAGTTACCGAACTTACCTCACTCATCCTAAGAAAATATAGTTTCTTTCTAAGGAACAACTTACTTACTAGGGATCTCGACTAGTACAAGCTTCCCAACTTGTCCCATAGTTTCTTGGCCGAGTCTTCATCTGAGACATTCAACAACACTGAATCTTCAAGACAAAGTTAAATCATACTCCTTTCCCTTCCCTTGAGTTTCTCCCATTCTTCCTTTGACATGCCTTTCAGAATGGTACCTAGATAGATTGCTTCCCATTGTTGTCAATCAACAAGGGAGTCTTCAATTTAAGCTTCCAAAGCTCAAAATTTTGGCCATTGAATTTTTCGATCTCTATTCTCAGGCTACTTACCATTCTTTAAGCACAACTTTAAAGATCTATAACTTAGGAATCTTACTGGACCTAGGGTTTAGCTTAGATCTAAGGTTGTTAAACCAAGCTCTGATACCACATGTTAGGAAATTATACTTCCACGCTAAAACTAATAGAAAAGAGGAAGACAAATTTAAGCTAGAAAACAAATGACAAAACAAACACATAGTACACAAAGATTTTACCTTGGAAAACCAAATGGGAAAACCAACATTCCTTGAGCATCTTGCTCTCTTATTGTCTTATTCATTCAGAATAAAAGGTTACATGCCTAACCTTGGTCTACACCTAAGACACAATCGAAGAATTAGTCTTGATTTCTTGTGAAGAATTAGTTAACGAAACTTAGTTGGCCTCAAAAGCATGGTATGAGCCTATTGTACTATTGTGTACTTTTTAATGAATGGTGTGTGTCCACCGAATATGGATACTAAATCCAAGCGAACACTTCGCTTACAAGTTTTCTGATATGTCTTACAAGATCAAATACTTTATAGGAGGAACCTTGATGGAGCGTTGTTACGTTTTCTGACTCTGGATCAAGCCCAAATGGCACTTGAACAATGTCATTCCATATTTTGTGGAGGTCACTTTTCAGCCAAAACCACTGCAACAAAAGTTTTACAAGCAGGTTATTTTTGGCCTTCCCTCCATCAAGATTCCCATTTCTTGGTTCAAAAATGTGAAGCATGCCAACACTTCACTGGGAAGCAGAAGTTAGTTTCCTTACTTCTTGATCCAATTGAAGTACAAGTCCCTTTCACAAGATGGGGTATGGACTTTATTGGGCCAATCTCACCAGCTTCTAGTGTAAGTCACATATTTATATTGACTTCTATTGAATACCTTACGAAGTGGGTTGAAGCATTTTCCCTTAGGAATGCTATGAAGCAACATGTGGTAGAATTCATTGAGCTTAACATTTTATCTCACTTCAAAATCCCTGCTGAGATATAAACTAATAATGGATCAAATTTCATGTCTAACGTCATGCTTCACCTTGGTGTCACATATGGCATCCAAATTTTCCGATCGTCCACCTATTACCCCCAGTGTAATGTATTGGACGAATCAAAAAATAAAAATCTGATTCAGATCCTTAAGAGAATGATTAAAGAAAACAAGTGTTATTGGCACAAAAAACTAAAATTGTCTTTATGGGTTGACCAGATAACCCCCAAGACAACTACATGCCAAAGTCATTACACTCTTGTGTATGGAACCCCTTTTGTTCTTCCTATTCACTTGCAAATTCTAGCCTTGAGGTTGGCTATTTTTGCGGCCAAAGGTGATTTCTAGTCCTTACAATATCGTTTAGACACTTTGATCGAACTAGAGGAGGTTAGAAAAGATGCATTCCAACACTTCCAAAAGAAGCAAGACATCATCAAGTTTTTATTCGATAAAAGAACCACGATGGTACATTACAAAGTAGGAGATGATTTCCTACTATGGGACAAAGCACATGAGGCCCCATCCAAACAACACAAGTTTGATTCTTTATGGTTGGGTCCTTACACAATCTAATAGGTTTTAGGGACCAATGATTTCAAATTAAAAAACTTGGATGTTGAACCACTCCAATTCCCAGTGAATGGTCTCCACCTAAAGTTCTTTTATTCATGAGAAACCTCATCTTTTTGTACATATGTCACCACATTTTGATTTTCTTCTTGCATGTATTTTCCATTGTTTCATTTTTTTTTTTATCTTTTGTCTTGTTTTATTTTATTTTTGAGTGTAGGCCCCTTTTGGTTTTCCTCTCGATTTTGGCCTTTTTTATTTTATTTCTCTAGGATACCCTCTTCTCTTTGATTTTGGTTTGTTTGATTTTAGTGAGAAAAGTAGCTTTCTTGTCATTATATGGCTATTTGAAAAGAGTGTCATCCTAGGATTCCTTTTAGCATGCTTTTCCCAAAAGAAAAGTGTGGCTTGGTATCACATTAAATATGATTAAGCTTGTCTGTTATTAAGTTAAATTCGGCGGGGAAAATATAAGGGAGTTAGCATAACATTGCCTCATGAAACTAAAACCTGATGACATGATGGATAAAATAGATATGTGATTGCAACTACTCTTTTCACACAAAATTGTAATGTGGCGTTTCAGAAGAAACATTCTTTTTCCTACGAAGTACAATCAATTGATATTTTTGAGATACTTCAACATCTTCTGCAAAAAAATATCATATTTCTTTACTCCGTTGACTGATTGGTTTTCTTGATAATTCTTTCTCCCGTGGGTGACTGATTACAAAAGATCCATGCTTTCTTGTTTGTGTGGCGAGAATTGAAGCCATGCATGAAAATTTGTGTTGAGCCAAGGTTCACCTTAAGCCTCGATTTTCACAGTTAAGAAATAATCTAGGTGAGGGACCCGCAAGACTTGGGCACATTTCTCAACAAAACTTGGGTCATTATTATTTTTCCTCTATCCTTTGTGAATCTCAGTATAAATTCTTCTATAAATCTCTATTGCACCACTTTATTCTTTGATTTCTCCCTAATGTGAAAAATGGTCCTCATACTACAGTTGAATTCCACCCCTCACCCACCTCGATTAATTCAAAGCATAAATTTTTAACAAGTATTCTTTCCTATCACACAATTGATTTGTAACATCCCCCCCAAAAAATTATTTTTAACTCTGAAAATACTTGGGAATTTATTTCCGTTTTTGGTAAATTCGAAATTGGAAAATTATTGCCATTTATGGAAATTTCGAATTTCGAATTTAGTTAATTGTAATTTATGATTATGATTGTTGGGAAAATATTTGATTTGATCCATCTAACTCTTTGACTATGACACTTGTAAGAAACAAATATTTTTATAATTATTGTTGATGGAAAAATGGAACAACCAAGTTGAAATCAACTGACCATGACTCCATGAATGGGGAACATGTTGGAAATACCCCAGGGCTGAATGTTACAAGTGGAAAATCAAGAATTTGGCCATTGGAAGCCCTTGAAAATCAAGGATTTGGAAAGCTGCGAAAATTCCCCAAGGGGAAAAGATCTAGGCACAAATGCTTTTGGCATATATAGCATATGGGAGGAGGCAGGACATTGCCTAATATGTTGGGGAAAATAATAATCTCTTGCTGTTATGAAAACTGTTTGGTGAGTGTGAGGCAAGGAGAAGTTTATGAGAACTGAAGAAGGACTATTGCTAAGAAGGAGTTCTAGAGTTTTCCCTCATGGATTCATGGTCAGGCTAGGGGGTGAATGGAGCAAGTAGATTGGTTGTTCCATTCTAAGGTTGGGAGGAACTTGGATGTTCCATTTGTTATTCAGAAAATTTCTCAGATATGTTCATCTACTATTTCTTTGATTGAATGCCCATGATTTAAATGACTGATAGTATACATATATTTAATTCTAAATGAATTATTTCTGTTGACTAACTTTCTGATCAAAAGTCGTTTTGATTTAATGACTGAAAGAGTATGTCTATTTTAATTCTGTATGAATTATTTATGTTGATTGAATTTCTGATGGAGGGAGTAAACTGTAGGATAAACCCTTACAATTTAATTATATGCGTCTAGTAAACTTTTTGTGTATCTTAACTATGAATGGAACAAAATTTTGTAAGCATACTGGAGGATGCATCTAATTTAAATAAGGCTAGTCCTATTTTTACTTCTAACAGTACCAACACGTGTTTATATACGTATAGGAAATCAATTGAAGGAAATCGTCAAACTCAACAAATGCTAAAGAAAGTGCTGGAAATATACTTGAGAATTAATAATATATATGCATATGTATATTACTGTAAGTAATTACGCAGAGCCGTATCACTTAGTGAAGAATATCCAACTATATTCATGTCAAAATCAGACTTGTAATAAATATCTATATATGATAAGAATATATATATATATATATATATATATATATATATATATATATATATAGTAACTGCACAAAAGGTTTTATAATCTGTTTAAAACATCTAATGATTCACACAATAAGAGTCTCAATGATTCCATGGGAAGGTAAATACATTCTTCCCTTTTATGCCAATAGCTTGAGCTTGTCCAGTTCAATCATTTACAGAACGAAGTCTTTGTTTGACATAAAATAGCGTAGGAGCAAAAACCTCAGTGAACTTAAAGAACATGAATTTTCGGAAAAAAAAAAAACACAAATATAAATACATATACATACTATTGTAGATCTGCAGATGCGCGGCTACATGAGTTAACTAAAGATTCTCTGATTTTTATAAAGATCACAATAGACCTAGAAGGGGGTATCAATAGAATTTCAGTAATTTGAGTACATGTACTATCGATATAGAGTCTTGAATTATACATTGGAACAAATAGTCATAGTCCTACTCCTTTTTTTTATTAACGTAGAAACAAGAAATTGGTATTATAAATACACATAAACATGTCTCGTATCTTAGAGTCAGACCGACACTTAAAAAGTATTCAACCCTACATAACAAAGTTTGAATATACAAATAACCCATTGTTATGGGGTCTGGTGTAAAATCCCACGACGACTGTATTCTAGGATAAGATCATTTTGTTTCGATAGAACCTGGATGGGTAATATGGAACCCAAGTACCTTTTTCACCAAAAGATGTCCTCAGATCCGAAGACTTCGAATGCGCGCAGACCTGTAAGAAAACCAAGAAAGGTTAATTAATATCAGATTGAAGTGAATAACAATTCAAATGCCGAAATGTAGAATAATTACCAGGGTAAATGGTTACAAAATAATTAACACAGATAAATATAAAGATAACACTTAGCTGCGATTTGGGATCTATTGGCATATCTGCACCGTTGAAGGAGTCATCCATAGACCAAAAGGGAGAAGGGGACCAAGGTTGGTCTGATGGGTACCCTTGCAACAAACATGGTGTCTCATCATTAGATCTCAGTAATAAATTCTTTAACCATGAATGATAGTATGAAAATAAAGAAACAAATTTCAACCAGAGTTTGATTCAAGAATGCACAAGTTTCACAACAAACATACGAATTCAAGTCACGAATTTCATCACGAGATTTGTGATTTCACAATCATAATAATATAGAAATTACGGATCCCTAACCAAAAATAAAATGAGAACATAACGAAATAAACATCGGAGTCCGAACAGAGAATAAACAAAAATATTTTAAGGGTTATGATGTTATGAACACTGCTATACAGTCGAAAATTAGAACTGGTATATATGCATGTACAACCAGATTAGGGTAAACAAAGGAATTTTTGAGTTGAAGCCAAAACCTTGTACATTAATAAAGAAACTCTCACCATGGCTACAAGAATGTGGTCATGACTGCACAACTTAAAGACCCGAGTATACCTGGTCTACATAGTATGCCAAGAGGACGATAACTCACAGACTTAATACTAAACTGAAAAAGAATGCAAGGAAAGAGTACAGACTAAGGCTTTCCTATAGCGAGCATGGTAAGGGGAAGCCAGTCAAAGAGTAATAATGAGAGTCGAGGCCTAGTCCTGACGGAAAACTTGGCGAAAGGGCATGGGTCTGGCCATAAAAATTTGAACATACTGCCTGGTACAAAACTACTCGACATTGCGAAGGTTAACCACTGTTTTTACCGCAATAGATATACTGTGTGTATTTACCAATTTAAGTACAAAGCTACATAGAAAAGGAATAACTGAAGACCGCCTATGTAGAATCCTTCACGAATAAATGGTTGTATAGGATGAAATGTCTACCTCACAGAGAAACTAAAGACACAAACCCGTATCATTGAAAACTTATGAATCCATCCATGACTAAAGGGAAATATTCCACAGAGTCAAAAAATATGAAGGGGAAAGTCTTTCCTAGAAATCCGTAAAGAACATCAGTTACAGAGATGACCAAAACCCTCCCGATTTTTACCATCCGTTCCAAATAGCATAAGTGTGTCGTGAACTTACCAGGGGCTCGTATAGCTTTATGCATTTCACCGGGTAAGGACCTTCAGAACGCCGACCAACCTCACTGAGGAAAAACACAGAGTGAATGCTGAAGCATCGGGAAGAAGACTCACAATAGACCTGTAAACCTTACCACACAGAGTAATAGTGGGAGTATTGATCCGAAAATATCTTTTAATGACTGTGGTTGAGTTATTAATTGCATGTGTTAATTAACCATTTATGAAGCTGAACCAAAGAGGATGAATTTAATGAAGAAACATAGCAGCCATAAAACAATATACAGATCTAAACATAAGCATGAAGAGCAACAAACCATAAAAAGAGAAGTGATAACGGAGTTTGACACAAAATTGCCTACGTCTCCGGGCCTTTGTCTTAGTGGGGGAGGCTTCTTTATTAATTATTCAATGCTTTCAAAGTAAATAAAAATCACATCAAATGGATCTCATACTGGTCTCAATATTTTCTTCTCGACCTCATAAATCCAACACAATTGACAGCATTGCAAAATACTGAGTGTAGCTCCTAGAAATGGCCCACAAAAGTCTCCTCCTCAACAACTTCCCTACATAAAAATGGCTTTGGTTTGGATTTGATTCAGCATAAATATGCTATGACTGTCCTTCCATAGCCTCAAACAGGCCCGGTTTATATAAAATCTGAAGTTGGTTATCCTTCCCCAACTTCCTCCCAAAGTCTGGGCTCAAAAAGAGCCCAATATCCCCCCAAAATGGGCCAAATCCTCCATTAACATGCATAAAATCAAATAAAAATCCATATTGTATAGTTAAAAACCCACTCTGTATAAAAATATGGGCTTAAGCCCCCAAATCACGTGCGCACCCCCCTATTCTGGCCACATGCACCTTAATATTGTAAATTCTAACCTTGTACAATATCTACTGCAAACTGATATTTAGAAAAGAACAGAAAAGATACAATGGCAAATACAAACATTACACAGAGATTTTTCACCTGGAAACCCAAACCGGGAAAACCAACATATATTATATTCATACATTGTGTTACATTGTTTACAATACAATATACATATAGGATCCAACGACATCCAAAACCCTAACCCAATGACCTGGATTAGTCCAAAACCCTAATTCCTTAACCGGAAATAGAAAACCATCGGCAAAAAACCATGTGCCGAAAAACCACCTAATATCATGTGGTCCCGGAAATATGTCGTCTTGAAAAAAGAAAATTTTGGGGGCACTGCCCCCGAACCCCCGTGCGGGGGGCTCCACCCCCCTGCACCCCCCAAAGGGGGGCCTAGCGCCCCCCCTCTAACCCCCCTACACGCCCGACATAGACGCTCAAACACTACTACTCATGCAAAGAATATAACACATGCCCAACATTCTCCCACTTGTTGTTTTCTTTGCACACAGGGGGTTACAGGGTTACATAGTCAACAATCCAGGGCAACAATGCCCATGGATCCTCTACACCAAGAGAACTTCTCAGTGCTCACAAATTTTGTTAATGAATCTGCA
>ML778975.1:1348574-1397548 GCA_009831015.1 Picea engelmannii
ATATATATATATAGTTTCAACTTATAACTAAATTGATTCCTCCCCCTCCCCCAAGAGACATAAGCATAATTAATATCATGTCTTCCTCATTCGGAGGTGGATTTTCACCCAGGAATAGTCTAGATGACTGTGGCGAGAAGTAGAATCCAAGCATGAAAATCAATTTTAGAAGATCATCCTTGATTTTAATTGAAACATTATGGAGAGTTGGGTACCTTGCTTTGACTTAAGAACATGTGTCGAAAGGGGGCCCTAATTGGAGGCCTTCAAGGCCAAAATTTTGAAATCCGAGGGAGACTCATTTCAGCTACAATAATATCGACCTGTAGCAACATGTAAATTATATTGTTCAACCTATAATTCATATTTAATTTCATTTTTTCCTCCTGATCAACCCTCCAACCAACACTTTCCCGTTACCTTTCTGGGTCCATATCTCGCTCATATGGAGCCCAATTTACGCCAAACAAAAGGAAAGGGAAAGTTGGTGGACAAAGCTACAACATGAAAGCATAATATTTCAAATTTTTGGCTATTTGACAAGAGGGAACATCCTTCCAAGGTTCGGGCCCGAGACCGCCTTTTACCAATTCTATCCTGGTTGAAGCCATGCTTCACCAATACTCAGGAGATAATTATAGGGGGTGGGGGCATCGAATCAGATATGAAAATTTCTTGAAAAATAGTCACTTCCTTACTTTTAGTGACCAAACACAAGACCCACCTTCCCTCCAAAGTGATCTAAATTTTCCCCAAGCCTTGGGTGTTCACCCCCAGTGAATCCGACAACCATTGATGGCCTTGGGCACCATGAAGCCACCTAACTTATTGCTGAAAAACAGGGCCAACACTCAAGATTCCATTGGATGGAAAAAATCTCAAGGAAAATGATGAGGGGCACTCAATTTTTTCATTTTCCCCAAATGATTTTTTTCCAAAGTTTATATCTCTCGAATGTTTTTTTTTTTTTTTTGAATAAAATATTGTAATTGAAGTTGAAATCAAATTAGATTATATTTTCCTTTTCTAAAAAGACAAAATAACTTTAGGGTTGGTCCACTTGTAACTTTCTCAAAAGTGACAAGTGTCTTGTGACCTAACCCTAGCCTCCTCTTCTCTTATAAATAAGAGGATGGCTTTTGTATTAAGGAGACTTGTTGAATATAGCACAAAATCTCTATTGTTTTTTTTTTTATCTAAGAGTTCCTAGTGTTTTTACTCACTTGTTATCCTTTTGGTTGTTGGGACTTGGATACTTTCTATTTAAGGGTTGATGGGTAGTAGTAAATAATTTTTATTTTAGCTATATCAAGGAGGGATCAATTAGCTAGGTATTTCTTGTTAATTCCTTCGGTTTAACTTGTTGGTTTTCATGTACTAACAACTATTGTTTGACTTGTTTAAAGTGATTTTTGTGTATATTTCATGAAGGAACTAGGCATATCATCTATAGTTGGTGTTCAGGAGGTCTAGTGGTCCCTTCGCACAACCCTTAAGCTCTCTTTTATTTGTTGGTTATAGTTGTTCATTTCTTCTTCTTTCATTCATCTTTTATCTTTTAGTTTTATGCCCTTTGTTATTTTTGTCCTAAATAAGAAAATTGACCATTTTAGTCAGGACAACAATCTTACTTGACTATTTTATACCTATAATTTCCAATTTTCTATTTTCTTTAATTCAGTTTTGTTATTAAAGATAGTAAACATTTCATTGCTAACCTGCTAGAAAGTAATCTTTTGCCCATTCTGCTTCACATAAGCAGTCAAGAACCACTTGAAGACATGTTTGAGGCAAAGGGGCCAACAAAGTAGAAAGAAAAAAACATCAGACAACCTTGTAAAATCCTTCCCCCACTCTCATTTTCACACTTTTTTTTACTTTACTTGATTTCATAAATATTTCACATGTTTCATTGTTATTATAGCTTGTTTATGTAAAGAAAATTCTTGGTTTTCATTTAATTTTCTGTTCATGGAAATATGAAGTTGTTCTGTGTGTATTTTTATTGATTTAATTTGTATTAGATAATTTTCAATCCTTAATCAAGGAACTAGTTGAAGCTCTCTTTCATATGGCAACTATGCAACCCACAATGAGCTTCAACCCCATTCCTTTTTTTTTAGTAGCGTATATGTTTTGATTTATTCTTTATTGGATTTATTCAAGTACCACGTGACCTAAGATGAAGGTAAAAAGGCACATAACGTTGTGATTAGGTGATGGATGGGTTTCCTTGCCATCATACCTACTATGATTAATGTCAAGTTTACTAGAGAGGGTGAAATGGTACTTATTATATTGTTTATTTGTTTTTATTTCTATCTTACAGGTTGTTTCCCCTAAAGCGGCCATTCAAAAAATCAAAAACCAAAAAAAAATGCAAAACACTTGAAAACAAAAGGCAGTGGTTTGCCTCACAAAACAAAACCATAAACTCTATTATCTATATATATATATATATATATATATATATACTTATATCATATTTAATTTAGTTAGGTTTCAATTTTGTCGACCAAGAGACACGCTTGTGAAACCAAGACATGATATTTCCACGTGGATGGCTTGGCCTTTTCATTTATGCAATTTCAATTTCTAGAACACTAGGAGTTAAAGCCAAGGAATCCTCTACATGGGTCATTCATAATTTGTCTACCTCACATCGATCGAGTAAGCTCTTTTTCTTCGTTGTTGGTAAATATCAGAGTTAATATGTTGAATAACTTATCTTGGGTTGGAATACTACTCTTCTTGGGTAAGCTCAGATAAAAATCGCTCGGGAGGGTCTTGAGCCTCTTCCTTTACACATGTATCCTTCTTCCATCCAAGCGAATTTAAGAGCCAAAAAGCGCTAGTGATGAGAAAGGGATAATCTCTCCTTCTTTGAACTAAATGGGGCACTCTTCATTCTAATCAAGTGGGGGTATGAAAGTTCACTCTTTTTATACAAGGAAAAACAATTGTGAAGGTGTGAGCCTGGTTGGGAGGACCTTCAAAACTGTGTGGTAACCATTGCATGTGATTAATCAACTTAAAAATTGTAATTAATACATGCTTAAGGTCTTAAACCTTCCATCAGTCCACCCAACACCTTGATAAATATTAGTTTGCAACCAATTACATCCTTTTCATAGCTATTGCAACTTACTGAAGGGTTATAATTGCATTTTCAAACTCCTTTTTCAACTTTTAAAAGTTCTGGGAGCATTTTCAGGGAAATTTTGGGCTTGTTTTCACGTATTACAAAGCCCAAAATGTTTTTTTTTCATCACTTAAAGCCACCTTAAATGATATGTCTGTAGCTTTCTAAAGACATTTTGACTCTTATGTTTTAGTATTTTTGCACAAGTCATTCACAGGGAAATTGTTTGGAACCCCGATTTACCCCTATAAAAAATTCCGAGCATTTTCCAAAGGTCACAAGGGAGCACACACCTTACTGTTCTCTTTTATTAGTTTTTTGGTCTAAAAATCAGCTAGCTCATTTTCACCCTCTTGTACATAAAAGTCACCCCTAGGCCTTTTCGGCCACCCAAGAAGCTGAGGGAGGTCAATACCCAGGTTGGTTGTTCCTAAGAGGTATTTTACACAAGTTCCTCACCTCTCCTTTCAAACATAGTACCATTTGAGGTGCCGGTAGTCTCTATCTCGTGCAAATCTATCAAAGAGGCTATAACTGGCTTCACCGCTGGATAGGTGGGATCTGTCCCAACTGACAGGTTTTAATTATAATAAGAAGATCAATTGAGAGGACATATATTTGAGAATGAACTCATTTCTTTGAGCCCAAGAAACTTTGATACCCTACAAGACTACTTTTCAAATTTTAATACTTTGCTTCAATAGGATAAATCTTGTGGAATTGATAGGAAAGGGGAGTAGTTTCTCCTCTCAATTATTTCAAAGTTAGGGCCTGATTGTTGTGTGTTTATTTCTTCTTTCCACATTACAAGGATTTCTATGGGAAAATCTAGGAATATGACCTCTATGGATGACCTCATAGAATAACCCATTCATGAGTAGAATAAGCTCATTTAGATGGGGGATCTCAGAATATCCAAGGCCCATTCTCTTGTAGTGTCGGACAATAGCAAAAAGAACGAGCATAAATAAAGGGATATTTATCATATGGATGAAGAAAAAATTGAATCCTCTAAGGAGACATTGAACCCCAAGGGAGGAAATTCTAAGAAGGAGAGAAAAAAGTGTAGCTAATATATCAAAGGGTTTCATCTTGAGAGGTCTTGTATGGTGAAGACAATTTATCTTATGGAGAAAGTACTTCAACAACACAACCTTGCAAATTGCATACCGGACAATGTCAAGAATAAGAATGAAGAAAATCCACTAGAGGATTAAGGTAAGGTTCATGTTTTGAAAACAATTTCTTCATCATATGATAGATGGATCTTAGACTTAGGTGGCTCTAACCATATGGTTGCATCAAAAAATCCTTTTTCTTCCTTGGTACCTTGCACTAGACCTCCTATGTTGATGGGAGACAAAACACCTATGAGAATGCGTGGAGAAGGGAGTGTGGAACTTGATTATGGAATTTTTTAGAATGTGTTACACGTTCCAAAGCTCTCCATGAATATCCTCTATATCTACCAGATTATACACTTAGGTACAAGAAAGCGAGTTGAGTTCACTCCGGATTTAGTGATAACTTTAGAGATGGCAATGTTGAATTTTCGCTTATACTGAGAGGGGGGTGAATAAGTATAATAGACTTTTTAATTTATTTATCCATTCATCAATCATTCATTAGTTGAGAAACAATGATCACATACAAACTCAAAACACAATGCACAAAGTTTAACATGGAAACCCAATGAGGATAAAAACATAAAACTTATCATTATAAATTCATGTAGGCACCAACCTATCATTACAATTTTTGTAGGCACCAACATGTTGGAGACATCGATCCCCTCACCTAAGAACAAAATCAATAGCACATGTAGGCACCAACTTACTGTTACAATATTTTCAAGTACCAACTTGTTGGAGACACTAATCCCTCACCTGAACACCAGCTTAGCAACAGTACTTGTAGGCACCAACCTACCAGAGACACCAATATATTCAACTGAGCACCAACTCAACAAGATACTGTGTAAGCACCAACCTAATGGAGACACCAATCTCTTCAAATGAGCACCAACTTAGTAAGACCTGTATAGACACCAATATAATATTTTCATTCACAGATTTCTTCTTACTTCATATGCATGCTTCATATTTCATGCATTTCACAGCATCATCATGTCCATAGCTTCAAACCCTAGTCATATTTAGCCTTTATTCCCTAGCGAGAATCCCATCATCATTCCTAGAATATATTTCCATACTATAGCATCACAATGTAAAAACAACACACTTTACAACATCACATTCCTCCAGTCCTTCTTAGTGCACTTTAAGAAGAAAAACCCAAGAAAACCCCTCAGACTTCTCTTACACACCTTTAGATCCCAAAAATACATCCCAGCTCATTTAGCGCACATATGATCTCTTTTGTGAACCTCATACTTGATCTCTTTCTTGTATACTCTACAAACACACACATCTATCCTTTATTTATGTTATTTATGTCATGGCTGGGTTGTTTGACAAAAAAATTCATATCTCCTCATTCCTAGGGAGTTAGAGGGCATTCCATATACCATTGTGTTGATGTGGGAAAAATTCACTTTGTCAATAGCAGGGGTTACCCCTGGTACAAAGTACTAATTATACCTCTCATTGTTTGGAATAGGGAACCCATCCAAATTCTGGCCTGACATCCATTTTCAGTTTTGAGTTTACCGGTTGCGGCCGAGTCCATCAATGATGGTTTCTAAGATAAATAATGAAATGAAACTAATCTAAGATGTATGCGTATGGACGAAACTAAGGTAACCATAAATAAAACATAGAACCAACCATGCTCCTATAAATGGTCTGAGAAATAGTTCACACAGATCAAAAACATAAATATGTATAAATAACTGTAAACACAAAATAGTATAGCATTTAAACAATCATTTATAGTTATATGCCCACAAATTTAGACAAATATTCTCTGAAGAACAAAAATAAGAATCTAGCCATCATACATAATATTATTCTATCATTTGAAGTACATTCTTACACAACCCAAGTGCTGACCCAAAACACAAAGGAATAGTTCACAATATGTCTAACACGAGAATCAAATCTCTCTAGAAAATAGCTTGGCCAAACATAATTCTTATCATTAACAATTTCAATAACAATACATGAAATCTCCAAGAGCCAAAAGCCCCTTACTTGGATACAATCCCCATATTTATTGAATTTCAACTTGACTCTTGGCCTTCCATCTTCCCCCTATGACCTTTCATTTACAAACTTTTTTCCTTATACCATTCGTAATGATGAGAGAACAAGGAAACCATAAATGTTTATGATTTAATGTATAATATGTAGTTACATTTCGAATTTGCCTTTTAGTGTTGGGGGGATATTATAGATTTTGGCCATAATGCGCCTCACCCACCATGAAGACTGGTCTAGACATGGGAAAATGATTATCTCTCCATGTTTGATATTCAACCATAATGGGATTCAAAATTCTTCTTCGACTATTCAAGTTCAACGCCTTTTCATTGTTCCCTTGTTGTTGTGACCACTATTGTTGTTTCTATATCATCCTCAATGATTGATCACATTTGCAAGGATACTGTTGCATACAGGTAGTTTTACTTGATTTTCCTTAGTTGTGCCTTCATGGTTTGCTTCCCTTACACGCTGCCTATCATGGTTGCTAAGTATGAACTTCCTTTAACATGGGTACCTGGCACAATTCAACATGTAATAGATGAGTGGCCATAGAATAACCTTTAAATAAACTATTAAAACCATGAATTTGAACCTATAGAACTGAAAAATTAATTAATTAAGAGTTTGTATATGCTTCCCTTAGCTCGGTTCCTGGTTCCTGTGCTCTTGGTTGAGGTGTTGTGTTCTCTAGGACTGTTGACAATGTGCCACATCTTAATCCTGAAAAATGTGAACATTTGGTGAAGAATATCTCAAATCATATAACAGTGAAGTTGTGGATCTCAGAAATACATTTCCAATGGTATAAGGAATGCACAAAACAAGTACCAGAGTACAAATTTATGGCCAAAATATTAAAGGTAGTTTGCTAGGGTCATGTCTCTGTATCGACAAGAAAAGAACAAACTCCTATATCGACAAGGAAGGCACACATTGCTCTGGTATGTATTGGTGAAGAAGGAACAAACTTCTCTGGTGTCTATCAATGAAGATCAAGTGATTAGATCCAACACTGAATGTATAGACGGGGAATAGGTGACTCCTTTGTTGGGGAGTTGATGGTTGAGGAAATTATTAAAGCATTGGAGAAGTTCGAGTCATATCATGTTGCATGGACTCACAAGTGGTCGATGTGGTATATGAATTTAGACCCAGTATCGATATCATTGGTATGTTGTGTGTGGCAACATATTAATTTTTTGTGCAATGGTTTCATTGTGGAGAGGTCCACAAGTAGGTTTGGTTTAAAGGTTTAATTTTCTTTTAAGAATTGAGAAGGGGGTTAAATAAATTTAATAGCTAAGTCAATTTAAAAAAATAAAATACGGGGGGTGGTTGTGAGTCCCCCCCTCTCCCTCTCATGGCCAATTTTTTTTCGTTCAAAGTATGAGGTGGAGGGGGCATGGACCACCACCCCCTTCCCCATATTGTAATGCATTGAAGTGAAAGGAAGGGAGCGTGACCCTTCCACCTCCCATGCATATACCACATCACATGGTGTTTACCACATAAAACCTACACATCACCAGAACATGTATTTGGATTAGTTATTACCAACACTCAACATTTTAACATAACGACCAAATTAATTCCATCGCTTCCAGGAGAATTCAACACCATCTTTTGTTTGCCTCTGATTGAGTACTGAGCTAGTTCCAAGCATCTCCTTTGGGTGCATCGGGCTAGTTCCAAGCATCTCCTCCGGGTGCATAGGGCTAGTTTATCATAACTTCTTTGGATGCATCGGGCTATTTCCAAGCAAGTTCTCTGGTACAAATGTTTTTCTTGGTTTGACTTGGGCTTGTTCCTTCGGTTTTTTTAGGGGCATGTGGAACTTAAACAAAGGACAACATGAAGGGGGGTGCATGGGATATGATCCCTCCCATCCACGTAAACTTAAATATTTTATTACAACCTTTCCACCATGTTATATATACTTTGGAATTATTTAAAAAACCTTCCTCCATGTCATGAACCAATTTGCCTTGTTGTATTTTTTAAATTATAGTTTAATCTAAATTATTTTAATTTAAATGAATTTAAAATTAAATGATTTTTTAAAATTTAAATAAATTTAAATTAAATAATTTTAATTCAAAATAATTTCTATTTTTTTCAATGCGACATTTGCGTATGGGCGTGAAATAGAGGATGCTAACTAGTTGCCTTGTTGAAGGAGATCTTGACATTGCCTAGCTTGATTTTGAAAGCTCATAAATTACTCATACAACGTCCAATTTGGGTACTGTTTTTTTGCGACACAAAGAGCACAAAGAGATCCTTCCAATGATATAATTGACCATTCCACTCAAACATTCCATCGGTGTCACGACTGACGAGGCTGGTTTGCGTGATAACTCCCTGGCGATCATTTTGACACTTTCAAGCCTCGTATTTTGATTCCATTAGTTATGTTTTAATTGTAAATACACCAATCATACAGTTGGACTACTTTGGGGACAAAAAATAGACTTTAAGAAATGTCCAAATATAGCGAGCAAAGGTGTTTTTTAATGAAAGTTTGGTTCCTATTCTTGTTTCCACTTTGCCCAAATTTAGTTTTGGAAGCTCCTGTGTTATGTGTGTTATACATGCTATTGATTCATCCATTGTAGCAAAACCAATTGAAAACAACCAATCTCGTGAAAACAACCAACTAACATTTGGAGCACTTTACCATTTTTAGGAGTTGGGAGGACCAATTTTATTCCAAGATGCAATTTAGAGCTAGTGTAAGTCTTATAGATGTTGCAATTAACCCACTTGATGTTAAAAAACACTTTCATGATCATGGTTAGTCATAAAATCAAGAAACACAACATAGACAAGATGATATGGTATGCACAACAAAGGCTACTAGCGACACAAATAGATTTGCCCAAATGATCATAATACTCAATTATGACTACAACATAATGTAGATTAAGTGAGGTAGGAATCAATCATCAGTTATCCAGTCATGCATGAAATTCTTAACAATTGGAAATGATAGAAACCCGTCTGATGAGCAAAACAAGAAGGATTAGAGATGGAGGAGAATATGAGAAGTCTCAAGATGAAGGTGTGTCTTGCTGACAAGGTCTATGGCAATGAGGAAAATAATATCACTGTTGATATGCTCAGTGTCTATGAGGGGTTTCCATCTCTTTGTTGGTACATCGGTGACAGAAGAGGTAAAATCACTAACAAGAAGTGTATTGGAGAGAAAGATATGAACCTCACTGATACACTGTGTATTGGAGAGAAAGGAAGGAAATTTAACGATATGTGATGTATAGACGAAGATGATGTGAGACTCTATGTGATGCAGGAGCATCTCTGACACCAAGCAATCCAGCGCGGAAGGCAGGGGACAACTGGACAAGCACCAACACAAATTTTGAGTTTCTCTTGGATTTGATGCTCGAACATTAATGTGGAGATTTAATGAAGGTGCACTTGTATAATGTAAATGGACCTTGAGCGGATTTCTCTCGTCCTTAGTAGTTAGAAGGCATTTAAGATAATTAATGCAGGTAGATAGAATTTAATTCTAGATTAGACTGTTTGAGAGCGCAAGAGGGAAACGGGATATAGACACCCTCATTGTGTATTGTATCAGGATCATGATGAAGCAACATTGTTGAAGAGAGAAAGAGCATGCAGAGAGCTGTGTAAGAACACCCATGTACAAATAATTGAATCAATAGAAGAAAGCTTTGATTCAAATTCATGGTTTTTGCTGTTCTCTGTGTATTGATGTTGATATGCTCATGAATGTTTGCTTCCTTGTTATACATTTTCTTTATGTGCTGTGTATGTGATTTCATGTTTGAATTGAAGTATGAGAGGAAGAAGGAATGAGTTTCAATTGTTTCTCTATTTGAGCTAGAGAATTCCTGCAAGAAGTGCAGTTGAAGTGTCCGCAAGGAGTGCGTTGACAGAGGGATCAAATAGAGATAGCTTTCGTTCTCATTCATCCCAAGGGTGCAGTTGGGTGCAGGAGCCATGCAAGGAGTGCACAGGCTGGGTAAAAGTCTCAGAGTTGCGAACCTGAGTGAAGCGTCGAGAGACTGCTGTTGCCGGTGTGTGCAGAATCAAGGGACTTCAACACTTAGATGTGGTTGAAGGTTTGCCGCGAGGAGTGTGCGCAAGAATATTTTCCAAGATTTAGAGTTGGGAAAGTTCAGGAAGGATAAAGACTTCAAGTCTGTTGAGAGACAGCTCAGGGAAGTTGTCTTGAAGAGTTAAGAAAGCGTCGCAAGGTTGCGTGTAGGTGGACGAGTTCCGTGGAGGAACACTTGGTCATTCGTGGGAATCACCAAGAAAAGATGGACGGTTGGTATTTTCCAAGAAGGATTCACGATAATCCGTGGGCTGTTAGATCTTAATGAGGTGCAAGGGATATACGACGTCATATTCTCTAAAGGTTAAAAGCTGAGGAAGGGCAGAACCATTGATCCGAGCCACAAGGACCGCCGGATCTATACGTATATCGTGCATCAGAGTTTTGTGGGTGGAAGACCCATGAACATAACAACAAGAATCATGATATTGCGATACGTGATATCCCGACGGTCACGAGAATAGTGTGGGGCCACAACAGAGTTGGCTAGAGGACAGGTGGCGCACCATTTCAGAGTTCGGGGAAGATAAAATCTCGAAATAATCACATCAGGATTCGCGATATTGCGAACCCCGAAGTACCGATGAAGTGAAGAACCGTTGAATAGTCAATCCACCAATGCGTCGGAGTTTCGGCGTATCGAAAATCGAGAGTCGGGGATACAAGTGGTTTGACATCGCGAGTGGCGAAATCGCGATAGGGAAAGTCCCAATAGGAGAGGGAGAAAGTCAGCGTTGATTGGTTGTCGGGTTTCGGGGATTCGAGGAGCCTACACCCGACCATTGGATTCGCGAAGTCCGATTCCCCGATAAGTAAAGAGAGGGAATCTGGAGAGGAATTCTATGGGTGTAGATTTCTCGACAGGGAATTGGAGGAACCGTTGTAGTTCTTCGGGCCGCGGAAGAGAAGATCCTGTGAGCCGACGTGGACTTCCGACTTGCGGGTTGTGAGGAAGGACGGTTGGCATCAAGTGGTATCAGAGCCTAATTCTTTTCCGTATATTTCAGGCGAGGAGGGCATAAGAGGTAAGGAGCACTCTGATACACGTCAAGTGGTATCAGAGCACATAAAGGTTCTTTGCTTTCTGTAGCAGAGAAAGAAGACAAATTCACCATGCCGCCAAGGAGAGATAGACAATCACCCGATCCAGAGGATAGGGAAATGCTGAGAAGAAGGGGTAGGCAGGTGACAGATCCAGTCATGGAGAGACAGATGCGTGATCTCCGAGCAAGACTCGAAGACATGGAGACAGCGCAAAGACGCACAACCAGTGCAGGGGATCTGAGTGATTCCGAAAGTGAGATTGAGGCTGAACATGAAGAAGAAGTTGCAGCCGAAGATGCATCAAACGAGCGTTTGATCAGAGCTATTGCCAGGATGGGTGCAAGAGAAAATATGGACTTTCCAGTTTACGAGGGAAACTTGGATGCATAAGAGATTCTAGACTGGATTAGAGCTCTTGACACATACTTCGACTATGAAGATGTCGAAGAGGACAAGAAATTCAAGCATGCTGTCACGAGACTGAAAGGACACACAACATTGTGGTGGGATGAACTGCAAGCTGACAAACGCTGCAAGGGCAAGCAGAAGATCAAAAGCTGGGACAGGATGATTGCAAAGATGAAGGAAAAATTCATCCCCAGGGATTATCAAATTACTCTGTTAAGGAGGATGCAGAACCTAAGACAAAAGCTGATGATAGTGAAAGAATACACTGAGGAGTTCTATAAACTGAACATCAGGGAAGGTCATCAGGAGAGCGATGATGAAAAAGTTGCGAGGTATATGAACGGCCTGAGATATGATATCCAGGACGAGATGAGCATGGTTACCATCCGGATGGTGGAAGATGCTTATCAGATGGATCTGAAAGTAAAAGAGAAGCTGAGCCGAAAGCAGGGTCAGAGGGGCCGAGGCAGAAGTTAGCCCAGAGGCAAATCAGTTGCCCAGGAAAAATACCAGAAGCCCAAGGAGGAATGGAAGAAACCTCAGACTTGGACAGAGAGAGGTGGAACCTCACAGCGTGGGCCATATGTTGAACACAGAGGACAACATACTGAGCAGAGAGGAGATTATGCTGACAATAACACTTTTCCTCGTACTAGAGGTAGAGGAAGAGGAAGAGGTGGAGTAATCACGTGCTTCACATGCGATAAGAATGGGAACAAGTCTTACGAGTGTCCAGATAAAAAGAAGGACATTGGATAAGCTCACATCACCGAAGCACAGAGGCGGGATGTTGAAGCAGAAGACGATGAAGGCGGAAGATCGCTCATGATGCGAAAAGTCCTTTTAACACCCGAGAAGGAGGTGGATAATTCAGTCCAAAGGACCAGACTTTTTAGGACTGCTTGCAAGACCAAGGACAAGGTATGCAAGGTCATTGTAGACAGTGGTAGCATGAATAATCTCGTATCTACAGAGATGGTAGAGAAGCTGGAGCTGGAGACGACTGATCATCCAAGCCCATACAGAGTTTCGTGGCTACAAAAAGGACACCAGGTAACTGTCACTAAACAATGCTTGGTTGAATTCAAGATAGGTGGATATAATGATAATATATTTTGTGATGTCATTCCTATGGATGTTTATCATCTATTGCTGGATAGACCATGGAAATATGACAGGAATGTGATTCATGATGGGCAAATGAACACATACACCCTGGAGAAGAATGGGAGAACACACATGTTGCTTCCGATAAAGGATAAGGAGGTGAAGCCAGAAGTAAGAAACACTGTACTTCTCATGAGTGGGAAGGAACTCCTTAATGAGGTTAAGAATAAGGAGGATCCATAGTTCATTGTGGTCAGGAAGCTGAAGATTGTTCTGACTAGCACAAGAGTGGACGACTTACCAGAGGATATTCAGGAACTGCTGGAAGAGTTCGCTGACATAGTAGTGGACGAATTACCTCGTTCGTTGCCACCGATCAGGAGTGTCAGTCATCATATTGATCTCATACCAAGAGCCAGTTTACCAAACAAAGATGCATACAGATTGACACCGCAGGAAAATGAAGAAGTTAAAAGACAAGTCCAAGAGTTGTTGGACAAAGGTTTGGTCAAAGAAAGCTTGAGTCCATGTGTTGTTCCAACAATACTCAGTCCGAAGAAAGACGGAGGCTGGAGGATGTGTACTGACTCGAGGGAGATAAATAAGATAACCATCAGGTATAGATTTCCATTGCCGAGGATGGATGATCTGATGGATTGCTTGAGTGGAGAAAAATACTTTTCAAAGATTGATTTGAAAAGCGGTTATCATCAGATTCGCATGAGAGAAGGTGATGAATGGAAGACAACATTCAAAACCAACGAAGGGTTGTATGAATGGCTCGTTATGCCATTTGGATTAACAAATGCGCCAAGTACCTTCATGAGGTTGATGAACGAAGTCCCGAGGGAGTTCATCGGGAAGTTTTCCGTTGTGTATTTAGATGACATATTGATTTTCAGTAAATCAGTGGCAGAGCATCTGAAGCATTTGGCTACAGTGATGTAGAAACTATAGCAGGAGAAGCTGCTGATAAATATGAAGAAGTCCTCATTCATGAAGACATAGCTCATTTACTTGGGATTTGTTATTTCAGAAAATGAGTTGAGGATGGATCCAGATAAGGTGGAAGTGATCAAGAATTGTCCATCACCGAGGAATGTATTTGAGGTGAGAAGTTTTCACGGATTGGCTAGTTTCTACCGAAAGTTCATTAGAAATTTCAGTGGAATTAGTGCAACGATGATGGATACAGTGAAGAAGCAGCATAAATATTTTCACTGGACAACAGAGGCTGAAAAGAGTTTCAATCTATTGAAGGGGAAGATTACGGAACAACCAGTTTTGGTGTTGCCAGATTTCCAAAAGACATTTCAGGTGAAATGCGATGCAAGTGGATTCGCAATCGGGGAAGTCTTAAGTCAAGAAGACAGGACAATAGCGTATTTCAGTGAGAAGCTGAATGAAGTGAAATTGAAGTACTCCACTTATGACAAGGAGTTCTATGCTATCATACAGGCATTGAAGAAATGGAGGCATTACTTGATCCCAAAATAATTTGTCTTGTACAGTGACAATCATGCATTGCAGTTTGTGACTCAACAGGAGAAGTTGAATAAAAAACATGTAAAATGGGTTGAGTATATGCAGAATTTCACTTTTGTGATTAAACATATTTCTGGTACTGCTAACAAAGTGGTTGATGCTTTGAGCAGGAAGTGTATGCTATTGCAGGAGTTCAAAGTCAAAACGTTGGGTTTTGATGATCTCAGGGACAGGTACGCAGATGACCCAGACTTTAAGGAAGCGTATGAAGCAATTGAGAATCCAGTTCTCAGAGATAACATCAAATGGGCCGAATACATGATCCATGAAGGATTGTTGTTTAAGGGAAATCAACTATGTATTTCGAAATGCTCCATGAGGGAGAATCTGTTGAAGGAGAAACATAGTGGAGGATTGGCAGGACATTTTGGTCATGACAAGACATTTTCAAAGCTGAGCGAGTCATATTTTTGGCCGAGAATGCGAGCGAACGTCAAGAGATTTGTAGACAGGTGCAGAATTTGCCAGCATTCGAAGGGAAGGAAGCAAAATGAGGGATTTTATCAACCAATGCCCATACCAAAAAGGCCGTGGGATGCGATTTGCATGGATTTTGTATTGGGGTTGCCAAGAACACAAAGAGGTGTTGATTCAATCTTTGTGGTGGTGGATAGATTTTCCAAGATGGCACACTTCATTCCATGTCAGAAAACCAATGATGCAACTCACATTGCTAACCTATTTTTCAAAGAGGTCATTCGACTTCATGGTTTGTCAAGAAGTATAGTTTCATATCAAGACACAAAATTCATAGGGCATTTTTGGAGGACCTTATGGAAGAAGCTGGGAACTAACTTGTTATTCAGCTCAGCGTATCATCCGTAGACGGATGGGCAGACATAAGTGGTTAACAGAAGTCTGGGAGACTTGCTGAGAAGCTTGGTGACAAAGCACCATAGCTAGTGGGACAACATATTACCGCATGCAGAATTTGCATATAACGACTCAGTGAATAGGAGCATAGGGCAGAGTCCATTTCAGGTTGTCTATGGTATGCAGCGGAGAGGAATTTATGAACTGAGGGATTCAAAACAGACTGCGACTAGGAGCGCTAGTGTAGAAGAGTTTTCATAAGCGATAAAGGAACTTCACAGCCGGGTGAAGGAGCGGTTGCAGAATTCAAGTCAGGAGTACAAGCGCAGAGCCGATCAACATAGAAGACAACTTCAATTTGAGGTTGGTGATCTGGTTTTGGCACATTTGAGGAAGGAAAGGTTCCCAAGAGGAACGTATAATAAGTTGAAAATGAAGAAAATTGGGCCATGTAGGGTCTTGAAGAAAATTGGGACAAATGCTTATGAGATTGAATTACCCAATGGGATCGGTATTTCTCCTATATTCAATGTCTCAGATTTGTACCCATATAGAGCTGAAGAAATAGGGACTGGAGGCGAGCAGCCAATGATCCAGTGGACGAAACAGATGCCAGTTGCAGATAAGCCGCAGATGGAGTGCATACTGGACAAGAGATTGAGAAAGAGGACCAGGTGAAAGAAATACTTCGAGTATTTGGTCAAGTGGAAGAACCATCCAGTTGAAGATGCCAGTTGGGAGACTGAAGCAAAGATACAGAAGCATGGGCATACCGTGCACGAGCTCATGGACAGGAGCCCATGAAAATTTTCAAGCGAGGGAGTATGATGCAGGAGCATCTCTCACACCAAGCGAGCTAGCGCGGAAGGCAAGGGACAACTGGACAAGCGCCAACACAAATTTTGAGTTTCTCTTGGATTTGATGCACGAACATTAATGTGGAGATTTAATGAAGGTGCACTTGTATAATGTAAATGGACCTTGAGCGGATTTCCCTCGTCCTTAGTAGTTAGAAGGCATTTAAGATAGTTAATGCAGGTAGATAGAATTTAATTCTAGATTAGACTGTTTGAGAGCGCAAGAGGGAAACGGGATATAGACACTCTCATTGTGTATTGTATCAGGATCATGATGAAGCAGCATTGTTGAAGAGAGCAAGAGCATGCAGAGAGCTGTGTAAGAACACCCATGTACAAATAATTGAATCAATAGAAGAAAGCTTTGATTCAAATTCATGGTTTGTGTTGTTCTCTGTGTATTGATGTTGATATGCTCATGAATGTTTGCTTCCTTGTTATACATTTGCTTTATGTGCTGTGTATGTGATTTCATGTTTGAATTGAAGTCTGAGAGGAAGAAGGAATGAGTTTCAATTGTTTCTCTATTTGAGCCAGAGAATTCCTGCAAGGAGTGCAGTTGAAGTGTCCGCAAGGAGTGCGTTGACAGAGGGATCAAATAGAGATAGCTTTCGTTCTCATTCATCCCAAGGGTGCAGTTGGGTGCAGGAGCCGTGCAAGGAGTGCGCAGGCTGGGTAAAAGTCTCAGAGTTGCGAACCTGAGTGAAGCATCGAGAGACTGTTGCTGCTGGTGTGCGCAGAATCGAGGGACTTCAACACTTAGACGTGGTTGAAGGTTTTCCACGAGGAGTACGTGCAAGAATCTTTTCCAAGATTCAGAGTTGGGAAAGTTCAGGAAGGATAAAGCCTTCAAGTCTATTGAGAGACAACTTAGGGAAGTTGTGTCTTGAAGAGTTAAGAAAGAGTCGCAAGGTTGCGTGTAGGTGGATGAGTTCCGTGGAGGAACACTTGGTCATTCGCAGGAATCACCAAGCAAAGACGGATGATTGGTATTTTCCAAGAAGGATTCGTGATAATCCGTGGGCCGTTAGATCTTGCTGAGGTGCAAGGGATATATGACGTCATATTCTCTAAAGGTTAAAATCTCAAGAAGGATAGAACTGTTGATCCAAGCCACAAGGACCACCATATCTATACGTATATCGTGCATCGGTGTTTCGTGGGTGGAAGACCCATGAACATAACAACAAGAATCACGATATTGCGATACGCGATATCCCGATGGTCACGAGAATGGTGTGGGGCCACAGCAGAGTTGGCTAGAGGACAGGTGGCGCACCATTTCGGAGTTCGGGGAAGATAAAATCCTGAAACAATCGCATCAGGATTCGTGATATTGCGAACCCCGAAGTACCGATGAAGTGAAGAACCGTTGAATAGTCAATGCGCACGTGTCGGAGTTTCGGCGTATTGGACATCGGGAGTCAGGGATATAAGTGGTTTGACATCGCGAGTGGAGAAATTGCGATAGGGAAAGTCCCGATAGGAGAGGGAGAAAGTCAACGTTGACTGGTTGTCGGGTTTCGGGGATTTGAGGAGCCTACGCCCGACCAATGGATTCGCGAAGTCGCGAAGTCCGATTCCCCGATAAGTAAAGAGAGGGAATCTGGAGAGGAATTTTGTGGGTGTAGATTTCCCTACAGGGAATTGGAGGAACCGTTGTAGTTCTTCGGGCCGCGGAAGAGAAGATCCTGTGAGCCGACGTGGACTTCCGACCTGTGGGTTGTGAGGAAGGATGGTTGGCATCACTATGATACAACATACATCGATGACGATGAGAGGAAGTGTACTGACGTATCAATGATGGTCACACCATCTACAACGGTATGCAAAGGGTATCGTATTGGTGAAGTTTACTAGAACTCGGCCGATGTATCGACAAAGTTTATTTGAAGGTGGCTGGTGCATCGACCAAGTTTATTGGAACTTCATCGGTATACTAAACTTTGAGCTCAAAAATGTTAAGTGTTGTAGCCTTTCCAGTGTCAACGATTATGTCATGAACTCACTGGTACTGCCTGTGTCAGGGAGTTCGTCACAAACTTGCCAGTATTACCACAGTCTAAAATTTTTGCAAGTTAATAAATATTCTAAGTGAAGGAATGAAAGGTTTCAATGAAGATAAAAAAAGGTGAGTTGATTTTTCAACAAGTTGAGAGAGTCTGCGAGGCTTTCTAGTAGAGAAGTTTAGTAGGGGGGAATTTATTCTCTTAGGGAAAGGGAAAGAGAATAAATTAGGGAGGGCATTGTGTGGGCACAACAAATGGTGACACACTGGGAAAAGCCAAAAACTCTACTAGTCTTCCCTAACTTATGAGAAAAAAAATGTAGAGGGTCATATAATTACTTTTAAGATCATAAATTCTAGAATTTATGTGCAACAATTACCTAAAATATTCCATTGTGGTGGGCTCATTGGTGATGCTTGCATGCTGACTAGTAGAGCTCATTTGTTGTAAATAGAGGATGAATGATGGTGAGATTTATTTCCTTCACTTACGTTGACGATTTAGTTCAGTATCTCTGTCATGGGGATGATATAGGTTTTGGATATAAAAATATTTTCACCATGTCCATATATATTATCTCTCAGGTGTTGCTCCACTTCCCGCGAGCATCCATATCCCCGATGGAGTCACCATGATGTCACAGACCTTGCTCCACTACCAACAAGTGTCCATATCCCCGACGAAGATATATGCATGTCCCCTAGTCTGGTTAAGATTTATTTCCCATTCCTTCTCGATTTATTTAGTGCATGTTTAGCATCCAGAGGATGGGGAAATTAGTGGCCTTCTTTTATCATGATAGGGGATGAATTCCAACTATTGATATTTACCTTTCATATTTTCTACTCCAGGATAAATAAGGTTATCCCTTTTTATTTTCAGCCTTTGTACTTTGACACCTCACCTTTCATGCGAGCAACTACTTAGTGCATGGATGGTTCCCCCATTACATAGGATTTTCTCACCAGACAACATTCAAGAATGACCATTGATTAACCACTCTATTAAGTCATGGTCTGACTATTTTCACAATATTCCAAAATAGTTCTGATTCATCATTAAACATAGACCCATAGTTCAACTCATGAGTTAGGAAAGAGATGCAAGCTGATTAGAGCCTATTTCTATTGCGAAGGTGCTTCCTATAAAAGATAAATAGAGGTGAGATGTATGTATGTCATCAAATAAAATCAAGGATCATAAGAAAAAAAAAATAGAGAATGAAGTTTCTTTAGGGGAAAAAGATGAGGAAAGAAAGAGAGGAGTCATATTTAGAGATAAAAGACAAGCTTAGCCCAAAACTTGCTACAATTGAAAAATGAAACTTTGGGCAAATGATGATAAAAAGATATGCAATCAACAATAAAGAGTATTTGGAAAAAGAGATCAAGAAAATTAGTGTTTCTAGAAGCTTTAAGAATGTTCATGCATCCCAACATAGGTTTGCAACCTCTTGAAAAGATTAATCCATGTGAAATCTTATACACGTATTATTTCATTTAGATGGGATTCAGTGCTAGCGCCAACTAATAATTGCATATTTCATCATGATTTTTTGAAAACTATCAGCTCATGTTTGCAGCCTTGTACTTTAGGAAGTAATGATTTGAAAGAGATTCCATTTGTTGTCCACCAGATTGCTTTTCTCTATCCATGCAAGATCTTCACTCACTCTCTACCTCTTCCAGCTCTAAAACTTATGCTACAATGTGGCATGCTCATATCTTCACTGCTTCAAATAAGGCGTGTGATACCAACTACACACTTGTACCTAAATAGACAAACCGTTCAAGGTATGCTATTGATTTCAACCCAAGATTTAAAAAAATGAAAGCATTTAATAAGATCATGTGTGGGGAATCAAGAATAGAATCCAAAAGAAAATTTGTGATTAAAATTTCCACACGACATGTATCATGATCATGTCGAATTTTCTGAAGCCATTTGTCTTGCTCAAGCGATGTCCTCTTCAAGAGAGCACAAAATTCCATGAGAGGGATCTGCATACAATCGAAACATAAATAACATCAATAAAACCAGTGACCACTGATGCATATTGATTTAATATCCATTTTTAAACATAAATGTTTAACCATTTAGACAATCTGACCAAAATCAATGTTGAGTAAGGTAAATCCCTCCTAGAAGAGTGTTTGAAAATATATCACAACATAAACCAGACCTAAAGTTTGCATCGAGGCCAACATGGAACACTTAAATAAAAAATCTAATGCTATTGAAAACACAAGGAACCATACCTGTTGGGATGCATGGAACCAAATCATGAGTCTTACCAATTCCTGTTTCCAAGATCCCACTAGATAAGTGGAGTTGAGTTAGCTTGAATGTTGGTCTATCAAGTGGAAGTTCCCTTTCATGCAACAAAATGGTTATGCCTGTAATGACCACCATTTTTGTACTAGTTGTGAATGCATATCAAATAGTTGTTGTTAGCATTCCTTTCATTGCCAACTCCTTGAAACCATGTTGTATATCACATACATAGTGGTTTGAATAGGCTCAATATCTGAAATTGATTTAGGTGTCCACATCATAAATGTGCATGGAAATGAAAGAGTAAAGCTACGTGTAACATGTATCTTCTCAGAACCTCTGAGCATGGAATTGAAGACCAATAGGTGGTATTTATGCAAGTGAATGTGAAATATGATGTATGATTTGTGTTTTGTGTGTTTGTATGAGTTTTGAAAGATTATCCTTGATGAGATTTCTCAACATAACTCCCAAAAATTTGTAGAACGGTGCCTTGAAGAGCTCCATTGAGTTTTCCATGACTTGGTTGTAATGTATCTTCCATTCAACAGTTGAAAATTCCAAAATCAATAGAAACATCATGATGTAAAAACCCCTAGTGAGATCAAGATGAAGGCAAGAAACCAATGAAATTCATCAGAAAACCAAGATAATACCATATCAAGAGAGAACCAACGAAAACTAGTCAATCAGTTCAAGTCAATATATTGCATTTGATTATTTGAAGAGTATATCAATAGAATGGGAAATTAGATCAAGAAGGTTCCATCTGATTCAAATAGCTTCAAAGGACACACCTTCAGACTTCTATAGTCATTAAAAAATTGTATGTCAACATACCCAAGTCATTAAAGGAATCCATCTGCTCTGGAAAATACTATGTTTTACCCCCATAATGGACAATGCATGGTGATAAAAAGATAGTTTTCATCAATTCGAGATCACAAGACCAAGGAAAATATTGTTGATTTTTCAATAGTCAAGGTTAAGCATGAAGATCATTCCATTTTTATCATTTAACCATAACCATAAATGTTGCAGCAACCAAGATCACAAGAGAAAGAACCATGCACAAGAACACAAGAAGTATCCTGGGAAACCATTCTCAACAAGGGAAGAAAACCCAGCCAAATCCTTTGCTATATTCTTCAAGAGAAAGACCTTCACTACCAAGATAAAACCTAGCACACAAGAGGGTGCTCAAACCCTAGAAAACTAGTTCCCAAGAGAGGTGCACACTTTTCCCAAGAAGGTGTACTTGTTGAAATTTCCAAACTCACTTGAACGATATGAATCCTCAATGGGGAATTTATCTTTACTTATACTAGACTGGACCTATTAATAGAAGTGTCTATTGGAACAACTTGACCGACCTCACTAGCTCATAATATAATTAATATTAACCATATTAATTATCTTTTACATTAATTACCAATCACATTAAGGGGGGGATGACCTATACCCTTTACATTACAATTAAGGTTACATGCAAGTCTGACTCTTGAACAATATAGAAAGGGATATGATACACCCACTAGTGCTCATCCACTAGGGGCACATCTGTATGGATATCCATATCTTTGGCTCACTGCATTACACAGAAGAACCACTTCTTCACATGTTCACCTGTGCTTGTCCATAGACACGTCCACTCAACAGATCTTCTTTCCCACTGCATTACACATGAGAGTCATCTGGATTTTCTTGTCAACTCTTCTTCTCATAGGAGGCTAATACATCATCTTCATTTTTTTTCTCATGACGATGCACCTAACACTTTAGAATTTCACATGTTCACCTTGTGCTCAACCACAAGCATGTCCAACTCAACATATCACCTTTCCCAAAAGATAATCATTTGGAGTTCTTCTCAACTCTCTGAATGGAGGAGGTCATCTCTACGTTCTAGCTCTGTCTCGGATAGGAACCACGTACCCTTCTTAGGGGCTTTCTCTCAGGTTTGTAAGCTGTAGAAAGTCTCACATAGTTGCAATGATCCACATCTCACAGGTTTGTAATATGGAGAATGCCTCACATAGCTGCAATCATCAACACTCCCTCTCAGCTAGGGAGGCATTCTTCATCATGCCAAGTATCACACATATGTACTTGGAATTTTTTCTTGGCTGGACTGCAATCTGCTCATGCGTAGGAAGGTACTGCATGTGTACGATTTTCCTCTGCATCATATCTCTAATATAAATATATTTCATCTCATCGTGTTTTGATCCATCAGGAAACACTGGGTTCTCAAGGAGCTTTATACATGGTTCTTGGTTATCATCATAGGATCCATATCATGGTCAAGTAAATATGTAAGAATCTTGTGAAGACACATTGCTTCGCACACTCATTTCAATATACTCTGCCTTTGTGGTACTCAAGGCCACGAAGTTTTGTTTCTTGCTGCATCAGGAAACCATGGAAAACTTCATGGTAGAACATCAACTAGATGTTCTCTTTCGGTCCACTATACTTTCTGCTCAATCTAAATTGACATATCCTGCAAACTCAAGTTCACACTGGAGGCATATCTGAGGCCATATCCAACTGTGCCTCATATATATCTTAATACATGTTTTGCTGTTGTCTAGTGAGTATGTCTCGGTTCACTCATGAAATGACTAAGCACATTCACTGCATGGCAAGAATCAAGTCTGGTGTTAACCAGAAAGATTAGTGATCCAATGAGTTGTGGATTAGTCTCGTCTGAATAATCATCAATCTTCTTCTTTTAAATTCATCACGGTGGATTTTTCATTTTGTCATACTTGAACTTATTTAATATTTTCACTGTATATTTTCCTTAACTCAGAAAAATCTTACCGGTCCTCTGTCATACTTCTTGTCCTAAGAAGTAGTGCATCATACTCAGATTCTTCATCTAGAATTCAGAAGTAAAGGATTACTTGTATCCAACAACAAGGCTTTCTGAATAAGTCATCAAAATTAGGCTCTCATCATCAACACTGTAATTATATAGGTTTGGATCAACAACACTCTTGCTGAAATCCAAACTCATCAAGAATTTATCTATCTGATATAGTTTCCAACTCATGGATGGTAGTATGGATGGAAGTGTATTGTGTTTACCGGATCAAGTGTCTCATCATAGACAACTCCCTCTGTTCGTGAGAAACCTCTGGCTATAGATATCGTTTTGTATTTCTAGACACTTCCATCAGCTGCATGTTTGATCTTATAGATCCACTTGGAAGTTACCACAGACTTTCCTTCTGGTCCCTGAATAATATCTTATGCATCATTCTTTAGGATATACTGGTATTATTCTATTATGGCATCTTTCCATATCTTTTCTTCTGTTGATTTTCTAAGACAAGGAGGCTCAACATTAATGAGGTGGCTCATGATTGAAGGATAGCTCGAAAATCTCTTTTTCTTTCTCAGGATGTGCCTTGAGGGGCTTGTATGTTTCTCTACCTTTTGTAGAGTGAGTCTAGGTACGATTTTTATGTCCTACTAGAATATCTCTGAATATATCAATTGGTGCAACTGGATCAACTTGAATAATGTATTATTCTATCTCCCTCTGATCTGCTGAAGGGGAAGAAGGTATTGTCTTACTGTCAATCTCCATATGAGGTTCTCTAGGTTTGTTGAATGGATATCTCTTCTTTACAGACAATGTCTCTGCTTGTTCTCGCATAATAATCAATTAAATATGGTTTGGATTCCCATACCAGGGATAATGGTCCCAGTCTTTGAGGGCTTCCATACTAGAGATTTATTCAAAAATGCAATCAACTATAAAATTTGAAATCAATTGATTTACCTGGTTTGTAGTCATTCTTTAGTTTTAGAGGAAGTACTTCTCCTCTCTCTTCTCTTCATTCTTTTGAGGTGGGTTTGGATCAATGTTAGCGGTGGAAGCATATTGTCTTCCCTTCTTCCTGGTTGGACAGTTTCTTGCATAGTGTCCATAATTGTCACATCCGAAGCACTGAATTTATAAAACATCTCTTCTTTGATAACCTAGATTTGATGAAGACTTTTCACCTTGTTACACATGATTTTGGTCACTTTGGTGATGTCTTAACAATGGTGTATTCAGGCTCCCAACAAGGACTTTTTGCCTGAGAAAAGTGGCTCTTGTCTCCTTCCAAAAACATATTTTTAAAGTGAGTTCGCAGGCTGCCTATGGCCTAGGGTGTGAGAATCCCTCATTCTCGCAGGCCACCTTCACTTAGGGTGCAAACTTCTCACAGTCTGCTCCATACACAGGGTGCGAGCCTATTTTTAAGCTTGGAAAAGAGAAGAGGTCTCGAGGGTTCTAGAAGGGAATCTTTTAGAAAATGAGTTGGCATTCATATGGTTTTCATTTTACTGACTTCTCAGATTTGATGGGATCATCTTCATCCATGTAACCATCTCTCCTTCTCCTATATATTGAAAGGTTTCTCATGGAAAATGTTAAGCAAGATTGAATGAAGAATTGGTGAAAGAATTGTGTGAAGAACCCTGCTTGGACAAAATCTTGAAGACTCTAGTTGGTCTATCAAGAGGAATTTGATCTTCTTCATGCAAGTATAGAGAAAGTGTGTGTGTTGGAACCAAGGGTCACTGAAAGGAAGCTTGCGACATCAAGGCGATCAGGTTATATCTTCTACTTTCAATTAATATGATACAACGGCATCTCCCTTTCCCATAAAGTCACTCTTACTTTATTGTGTAATTCCTTGATCATATGCATAAGTTGACATTGAATACATTTTTCTATCTTCACTTTGGTTGGTTTGTGTTGTATTGGACTTGACCTCACGAGAGAACCAGAGTGAAGAGGGAACAACAGAGACCTAAGGAAGCGATATAACGATATGTCACTTATTCCTTCCTATTAGCAGATTCAATGATTACAACTTAGGGAAAGAGTCGTGTCCTGTCCCGTTTTGTTCTAGATCCAAGTGGATCTAGGGAGATCTGTTAGTGTCCTCACCTACCAATTAGTCCGATAAAAAAATTGGTGACTCCACTGGGGAACAGATTGTTTCCCAGTTAGTCTATTTTCCCTTTCTTTGATTGCTTATTTTCTGGTCTCTGAGTTTGTGGGAGATTCATCCAGATTCTCTGGATCTGAAAGTTCACTCACAATTTTTGTCTTTTTTCCAAATTTTTCTTGATTACAAACCTTCTCGCACTGTACCTCTATGTGACCTGTGAGAATCATTGAAGTTCGCACCCTACTGTGTAATATAGTGCGAGATGTTCACACCCTACCTGTGTCCAGCCTGCGGACTCCACTGATTTTTTCACTGCACCCTATAGCTAGGCTACAAACCCATTTGAAACTTTTGTTTGGAATTAGGCTTTCCTATCTTTTTATGCCCAAATTTTCTTTGATCAGTTGGATTGAACTTTTGGAGCCTATATTGATTTGTTTACAGTCTGCTTGACATTCTTTGAGTTGCTTTTAGCCATCTTTGCTTTGTTTGGTTTTGAAGGATTAGTCTCTTGCTTTGAGTGTCTTTCAATTCCAAATCCTGTGTTTTCTTTAGAACTGTTTAGGGAAGGATCAAATTTCTTCTGAATAGTTCGCTTTAAAAGAAAACTTTTAGTTTGGGTTTCCTTGTTTTAAGAAAGTTCATTATTTCTTTTAGTGAAATTTTTGAAACAAAAAGATTTAATTTCTTGCTTTATATTGGATTGGGGGCATCCTTGCATTTGAAGTAGCGGAATTGCATGATTCTTGGCATTGGTGTACAGTACCTTTTTCTCATTTCTTGAGAATCTTGATATTGATGAGTTCAATATATTTTGGGACATTGTGTATATGGGAATGATAAATATTTTCTCCTTGTCATAGCATAGCTTTCATCGAAATGAAAAGATTGCATCTTCATCTCTTTGCATAACTTTCGAGTTAGTCGAAACACCATATTGTCCACACCATTTTCCTTTTGAGTAACAACAACCACAAAATAAAGCCCTTATAAAAATTGATTAGACATTTTTATCTTTTCTGGTAGCAAACCTACATTAGATTAGTCGTAGGGATTTGGAATAGGTGTGGAAGATAACTTTCCAAAGTTGCAAACAAACATAGAATCTTGAGTTAGGGAGCGGTTAAATCCACTTATTACATTTTGTCCTGGGAAGCCCTTCTAAAAAAAGGGTCAATCACAAGGTCGCATTGAGATTGACAGAGTTACTCACCCTGCTTTGTTGGTCTTGGTGTAGGGATTGCACGTATTATGGGGGTCATTTGAAGGTATACCCACAATGATGAGTGGAAGCCTTTCAAGTTGATTTCGGGCTAGATACCCTTCCCTTGCGCGTGGATCGGACTGTCGACTGTTTCCCCAGGAATCACTGTAGTAATTGGTAACCTTAGTGGCCTATCTCTCTAGGTTCTTTACACGAGGTGACTGTGGAGAGGCAAGTCTTCATGGTACCTGGAATCGACGTTGGCCAAACTCACTCAGGCTCCTTGGAGGGTATACCCACAATTATGTGTGGGAGCTTGCTCCAGGGTGTAAGTCTATTAAGCAGGTCGTCAACGTAACTTTTCCACTCGCTCTATCTTAGCCCCTTCTTACATTGTTCCTGCGACGTTGGATTTCATCACCAACTAGTGCATTCATTATGAGAAGGTTTTGTTTGCTTGCTTGCTTACTAGATTTTTAGCGTGTGCTATTTGTTTTCCTTAGAGGACTCTAGATTGTATCTTTATTTTAATGGCACCAATTCCCTAAATGACCAATGAAGGAACCCCTGCTCCAGGGGAACCTTTTTCTTTTCCTTCTTATGGAAACATTGGTCCTCCTCACATCGCTACTTTGAGCCTTCCAGGTCTCACAATTGGATTACCGGTATGGTTGTTTTCCACTTAGGTAATCCCGAATGCAGTTAGTGCTTTAGTCATAAGCACTTCCCCCCAAGAGCATCAACCTCATGTTGATCCTTCACCTTCTTCACTAGCAAGGTCTTCTTCGCCTTCTTCGCTTGCAAGGTCGCCTTCCGTTTCATCTTCTTTGTTGAGTGAAAGTTCTGAAGCTAGTAAACCGATGAATAAGAAGAAGAAGAAAAGGAATATTAAGAAGAAGAAAGATAAACAAAGGTCAAAGCTTCCAACCACTGTCAAACATGTTGGAAAACAACCAGTTACTGTTAATCGTGCTGGGAGTGTTGATGATGTCAAGATCACCCAAACAACTCGTAAGCCCAAGTACCTTTGCAGGCTTTGTAAGGGTAGCCATCTTCTTAAGGATTTCCCTGGTCTTTCCAGGGTTATAGAAGCATGGTCTACATCTCTTTTCCAGTCCATGTCATCATCCTCTGAACAACATGTTGATGACCCCCCGTCAACCAGTCATGATACGGTTGGGAAGAAGAAAAGTAGAGTCAAGTTCCCGTGTATGTTATGAAAAGGGATTCATCTCACTCACCTTTGTTCTCGTATAGACGAAGCCTCGAAATTACTGGAAGAGATGACTGTTTCACAACCTCAAATTCCAGCTGCTTACCGTAAGCTTTCTCTCAACCCTCCTATAGTTGATGGAATGATCAATCTGGTTCCCCCATCAGTCATTCCGGTTGATCAAGTGGTCAATCTGGTCACGTCCTTAATTGAACCAGTTGACAAAGTGGTTGATCCGATCCCATCCTCAGTTGATCCTACTCTCATGTTAGAGAGTGAAACCCAAGCGGTCGATCCATTTCCACCTGTCGAACCCATTCTCCTCTTGGAGAATGAAACCCAAGTGGTCGAGCTGACCTCTCCATCGGTCGATCCTACTATCCCACTAGAGAGTAAACCTGATACTGCCCATGTTTTTCTCGTTGATACAGACTCTGCCGTGTCGGGGGGTATTCTTCCTTCTCCCGTGAAACTCCCTCCAAGTAATGAGGCCATCCTTTTTAATTGGGGTGTGCTAACTGGACCTCGTCTTCCCTCTCACATTCCTTTCCAGATTACAGTGCAAGTTTGTGGTTGGGATGTTCCTCAGACATTGATAGATGAAGGTTCGTCTATTGGTATTTTGTCCTCTTTTGCTTGGCAAGATTTGGGTTGTCTTCCACTTGCGCCGGTTACGCATAATCAATTAGATTTTAACAGAAGAACCATTCAACCTTTAGGGACCCTTCCTCAGTTTCCTGTAACTTTGGGAGGGAAAACTATCTTTATCGATGTCATGGTTGTCCAAGACCCCTTGGATTTTTCTTTACTCCTTGGGAGAGATTATTTCTATGCCATGAAAGCTATTCTGTCTACTCTTTTTCATGTGATATCTTTCCCTCACGATGGACGGGTTGTGACTATTGATCAACTTTCATTCATTGACCCTGCCTGGATTTCCTCCCTGAATGGTTCTGATATGCAGACAGTATTTCCCCAACCACAGGTCAATTATGTGGCGTTGTCTCCCATGACTTCAACTTCCAATGATTTAGATCCAGTAGTTGACATGGTGATCTCTTCGGTAGGGATATTGGAGTCTGATCTCTTTACCCCTGTCGAGACCCTCGACATGTGTTCCTTCTAGAGAATTTTTCTTCCATCTAGTGAAGACCTCTTGGAATCCATGACCGATTTTTGTCCCTTGACATGGTGTCATTCTGGAGAATTGTCCTCTTGGAATCCATGATCAAGAAGAGAGACTTTGAGGATAATTTTTGTGTCTCTGAGGCAACCTCGTTAAAAAATGAAACAAAGGTCTTTGAGCATGATTTTCTGATTTCAAGCTCGTTAAAAAATGAAACCACTTATGAGGATAGTTTTTTCGTCTCTGTGGCAACCTCATTAAAAAATGAAACAGAGGTTACGAGCATAGTTCTTGTTTCTGTGTCAAGCTCGTTAAAAAATGAAATAGTTTTCCCCCTCTCTGTTTGAGTCAAGTCCTTCATCTAGTATTTGAAGCTTCATTTCATTCACCTTTGCAGTTGGATGAAATGAAGCTTGGGGGACATTGCTTACAGCCTCTGGACTTCATGCTGAAGTTATAGCCACTAGATTCTTAAGCTGGGGGCTAAGTACCAACCATGCGTTGGGAAGTCACACGCATAGTTTTCTATGGTTCAAGCTTGTGTAAAAATGAAACCAGCTACCTCAAACATAGTTTCCTTTGGTTCAAGCTTGCATAAAAATAAAACCAGGTCCAAGCATAGTTTTGTTTAGTTTTTAAGCTTGTGTAAAAATTAAAATCTATCCCAAGCATATTTTTGTTTTGTTTTAAAGTTTGCGTAAAAATGAAAACAATCTCGAGCTTAGTCTTTGTTCTTTCTCATGCTCGTAAATACATGAGAATAAGTTACCGAGATTAGTCTTTTTCTTTCTCATGCTCGTAAATCAATGAGAATGTAACCGAGTATATTTTTATCACTTTTTCGGACTTGTAAAGGATATACGAAAAAGGAACCCCCTGGAGTTCCCTTTAAGCTCTTTTTAGACTCGCTAAACATGAAAAGATTGTTGAGTGATCTTGTTATTTTCACGCTCGTTAAAGTATTTGAAGAAAACATCTGTTGAACGATAGTTTATCTCTTTTTCAATCTCATTAGACTATTTTACGAAAAAGGAACTGAGAGAGTTCTCTTTAAGTGTTTTTCAGACTCTGTAAACATGAAAAACCCCCGAGTTTTCTATCTTTGGACTCGTTAAACAAACATCGAAAGACCCATAATGGAACCGAGCCACTCCTTCCTAGGGTTCCTTAAACATACTCCGAGGGACTCGTCCGAAGGATGAGCTTAGATCAACAAGCATATGTTATCCTCCTCAAGCTTGCGTAAAAATAAAGAGGTACTCACCAAAAATGGTGGGGGGAAATTTGGGAAAGGGATGTGTTTTTGTATTCATATTTTTGGCAATAAGTGTCTCTCTTGAACATGACACCCCTATTCATTATTTAAATCCGGTTTGGGAAATCCATTTGTCTCTCATTCGACTTGCTACAAGGTCATATCCTGAGTCGTCTCTGAGTCGGTGCTGCTAAGTCCTTGATCATGTCGTTCATATGTTCAAGAGAAGTTCATCCAAAACATCTATTGAGTCGGCCATCTGTAGTTTTCCATTCTTACCAAGTTGGCCTTCCCTGTGTCCATTTCAATCTATATTCATACTCTATTTCACCTTCAAAATATGTTACTTATTTCGTGTCATTGATGGGGGATACATCAAGGCCCTCCTGTGACGAGTCTTGTTCTGTCGACTCCAACTCATTATCCAGAAACAAGACTTAGAAATTATTTAGTACCTTGGAACTTGCATGCCTCAATGGCAGGTTTCCTCGCTTTCGACAGTGGGTTTTCATCATTGACCCCTCATTGGGAGATTATTTTGAATGTTTGACCTCAACTCATTTATTCATATTCATTGGATTGTACTAGTGTACCTTAGAGTCATTGACTTAATGGTGATTTTCCTCGCACTTGTTAACGGTTTCATCAATGATCGGTAATCAAGTGGTTTCTACCATGTTCGACTTCAACACACGTAATCACATGGCTATATTCGTACTTTCAGGTGATGGGATTGAAGACCCTGGGTCTCATCTTTTTGATCCGGGCTGTGATGGAATATGTATGATTTGCTGACACATAGATCAACTTTGTATGTCACGTGGCTATGTCGTCTTAATTTGAGTCTTCTCGCATAGATCCACAGTGTATTCCTGGTGGCTATGCAGTATTTTTGGCGGCATGGATCCACGGTGTATGATTGGTGGCCATGACCTACGTTCATGATGTCATCCATTTGTGATCTAAGTATGGGAATGCCTACCTTAGAACTGGTATTATATTCTACAGATGATTGGTTGTTTGCAGGTTTCCGATTACGTGCGCTCCTGGTTTCTGACACACATACGCAATTTACAAAGTATTTCAGCTGTCAAAGATTTCGACCTCATACTTTGGGGGGAATTCTGTTACACATGATTTTTGTCACTCTGGTGATGTCTTGACAATGGTGTATTCAGGCTCCCAACAAGGACTTTTTGCCTGAGAAAAGTGGCTCTTGTCTCCTTCCAAAAACATATTTTTAAAGTGAGTTCGCAGGATGCCTATGGCTTAGGGTGTGAGAATCCATCATTCTCGCAGGCCACCTTCACTTAGGGTGCAAACTTCTCACAGTCTGCTCCATACACAGGGTGCGAACCTGTTTTTAAGCTTGGAAAAGAGAAGAGGTCTCGAGGGTTCTAGAAGGGAATCTTCTAGAAAATGAGTTGGCATTCATATGGTTGTCATTTTACTGACTTCTCAGATTTGATGGGATCATCCTCATCCATGTAACCATCTCTCCTTCTCCTATATATTGAAAGGTTTCTCATGGAAAAGGTTAAGCAAGATTGAATGAAGAATTGGTGAAAGAATTGTGTGAAGACCCCTGCTTGGACAGAAGCTTGAAGACTCTAGTTGGTCTATCAAGAGGAATTGGATCTTCTTCATGCAAGTATAAAGAAAGTGTGTGTGTTGGAACTAAGGGTCACTGAAAGGAAGCTTGCGACATAAGGCGATTAGGTTGTATCTTCTACTTTCAATTAATATGATACAACGACATGTCCCTTTCCCATAAAGTCACTCTTACTTTATTGTGTAATTCCTTGATCATATGCATAAGTTGACGTTGAATACATTTTGCTATCATTACTTTGATTGGTTTGTGTTGTCTTGGACTTGACCTCACGAGATCACTGAAGCAAAGCGGGAACATCAGAGACCTAAGGAAGCGATATAAAGGTATGTCACTTATTCCTTCCTATTAACAAATTCAATGATTACAACTTAGGGAAAGAGTCGTGTCTTGTCCAGTTTTGTTCTAGATCCAGATGGATCTAGGGAGATCTATTAGTGTCCGCACCTACCGATTAGTCCGATAACACACCTTTAAATGTTTTCCTGAAATTTCTTTTCAATTTTCCTCCTTTCTTTGTATGAAGTGCAAGAGCATGAATTTCGTCTGAGGAATCTTCCACTCCTCTATTTCTAAGTCTAAGTTCTTCTTGAGTACAATCTATCCATAGAAGATCAAAGGTTGGTGAAGATTATCTTCCATTGATACTCTGAAGGAAAGACTCCCATGTTTTTGGAAGGTTGTTGAGAGTGGTTAAGACAAATTCTCTGTCAGACATGATTTCTCCAACGGTCTCTAGTTGTTCTTTAATCTATGATAACTTCATAAAGAAGATGGAAACTATGTCACCTTTCGTCATCTTGGTACTTTGAAGTTGTCTCTTCAAGGTAAGATCTCTGAGGGTGTTGTCACTTTCAAACATTTCTTTTAAAGCTTCATACATATCATAGGCTGTCTTCAGGTTGGCAATACGAGGTAATAGATGATCTCTTACTGAGTAGATGATTAATTTTCTTGCTTTGAAATATTCTTCCTTTCTTATCCTCTTCTCTACATCTGTAGCTATGTCTGGCAGAGTTTTAGTTACCACATCCAAGAGGTCATGTTCATCAAGGGTGACTTGAAGCCTTGATTTCTAGGAGTTGAAGTTGCTTGCTACATCAATCCTATCTTCTATTAAGGATCTGTTCTTCATTTGATTGGTTTCTTCAAATTCCCACCAACTGGATTTTGAAAACCTAATGATTAGGTTGAATTAGTAACCTTGGATTATGTTGGACTTATGAATTCCAACAATCAAATTGATAGTTTCACAGAGATGCTTTCTGATTTAATAAAAACGTTTCTTCAGAAATCTAAGATTAATATTCTGCAGGAAATTTCGGCACCCTAGAAACCCTAGGGCCAAAAAATCAAAATTCTCGGAAATTGATTTTAAGAGATTCAAGAGATGCACTGGAGGAGGCTTTACTCTTCTATGCCAAATATATCCCTAACTTCTAGGTATTAAGGGCTAGAACACCATTGAAAGGAGGGTCATACAAAATTTTCTAGAAACCCTAGAAGGGCCGTACAGTTTTGAAAAAGGTGAGAGGAGACTTGGTGGATGCTTGTGCAATGGGTTATTTCAAGACCTATTCTCTGATACCATGTTGATTTTTCAATATTCAAGGTTAAGCATGAATATCATTCCATTTTTATCATTTAACCATAACCATAAATGTTGCAGCAACCAAGATCACAAGAAGAAGCACCATGCACAAGAACACAAGAAGTATCTTGGGAAACCCTTCTCAACAAGGGAAGAAAACCCAGCCAAATCCTTTTCTATATTATTTAAGAGAAATACCTTCACCACCAAGATAAAACCTAGAACACAAGAGGGTTCTCAAACCCTAGAAAACTAGCACCCAAGAGAGGTGCACACTTTTCCCAAGAAGCTGTACTTGCTGAAATTTACAAACTCACTTGAAAGATATGATTCCTCAATGGGGAATTTATATTTACTTATAATAGACTTAAATTGTTAACATAAGTGTCTATTGGCACAACAGGGCTGACCTCACTAGCTCATAATGTAATTAATATTAATCAGATTAATTATCTTTTACATTAATTACCATTCACATTAAGGTGGGGACGACCCGTACCCTTTACATTACAATTAGGGTTACAGGCAGGTTTGAATCTTGAACAATATAGCAAGGTATATGATACACCCACTAGTTCTCATCCACTAGGGTCACATACATAGGGATGTCCATATCTATGGCTCATTGCATTACACAAAAGAACCACTTCTTCACACGTTCACATGTGCTCGTCCACAGACACGTCCACTCAACATATCTTTTTTCCCACTTCATTACATAGGAGAGTCATCTAGAGTTTCTCGTCAACTCTTCTTCTCAGAGGCGGATAATACATCATCTTCATTTTTTTTCTCATGACGATGCACCCAACACTTTGGGATTTCACACGTTCACCTTGTGCTCAGCCACATGCACGTCCAACTCAACATATTGCCTTTCCCACAGGATACTCATCTGAAGTTCTTATCAACTCTCTGAATGGAGGAGGTCATATATATGTTCCAGCTCTGTCTCAGATAGGAACCACGTACCCTTATGGGCTTTCTCTCAGGTTTGTAAGCTGGATAAAGTCTCACATAGCTGCAATGATCGACATCTCACAGGTTTGTAAGTTGAAGAATGTCTCACATAGCTGCAATCATCAACAAATATATCTATCATGTCAGATAAGATGATTGGTCAATTTATTTGACCTCAATAGTCAGGCTTAGGATCTCGTGGTGCTAAAATATAACATCAAATTGTTTGTGTGTATGTTCTCTTTAACCTTCATATTTCCAAGATACTCAACATAGTCAAAGGAAAACTAACACTTGACATTCTATTCAACAGTTGAAAATTCCAAAATCAATAGAAACATCATGATGTAAAAACCCCCAGTGAGATCAAGATGAAGGAAACATACCAATGAACTTCATGAGAAAACCAAGATAATACCATATCAAGAGAGAACCAACAAAAACTAGTCAATCAGTTCAAGTCAATATATTGCATCTGATTATTTGAAGAGTATATCAATAGAATGGGAAATTAGATCAAGAAGTTAAATCCGATTCAAAGAGCTTCAAAGGACACACCTTCAAACTTCTATAGTCATTAAAACATTGTACATCAACATACCCAAGTCATTAAAGGAATCCATCTGATGTGGAAAATACTATGTTTTACCCCCATAATGGACAATGTATGGTGATAAAAAGACAATTTTCATCAATTCGATATCACAGGACCAAGGAAAATATATCTATCATGTCACCGGAGATGATTGGTCAAATTATTTGACCTCAATAATCAGGCTTAGGAGCTTGTGGTGCTAAAAGATAACATCAAAGTGTTTGTGTGTATGTTCTCTTTAACCCTCATATTTTTGAGATACTCAACATAGTGAAAGGAAAAATAACACTTGCCATTGTATTACTAGAGGTGCATGCTAGAGGAAAAATATTCCATTTACTTTCCCAATAAATGAAAACATATTTTAAGATTAGGAAAAGAGTATATGTACCGAAAGTATCAGGCATATCCTTTTCATAGGGTAACAAACACTTCGATGATTATACTAAATGGATACCATTACGAAAGAGTTAAGGTACAAAGATCACAATATGCTATAGGATTTCAAATTTCTTTTGAACAAATCGATGATCTACCTTACAATTTCTTGAAATGAACTCATCATGAAGGGTTTAAGCCTATAGAAAAGAATACTTGTTGAGAAAGTTTGTAACCATATTTTAGCTCACCAGTCTTTTCTTCGAGAAACAAGAGAATGGACCCAAGATACCATCACATTGATCCCTTGGTCAAGAGGCTTTTGCGAGAAACATAGCCATCTAAATTTTGATTAATATGACTTGCACAATCATTGAAAATTATGAAAAACAAGGCCATGAATAGATGATATGATTCCTTCAACCCAGTTTCCATCTTCCCCAAGATGTAAAGTATTCCTCAATATAAATTCTTTTAGTATATTAGGATAATAAGTTGTCTAGTTTTCAGCGTCAAAGTGAATGCCACTGAAACAGGTGAATCTTCCAATTGAATTTCTCAAATAATTTCTGCACATGGTTTCCTCATGAGGATGAATGAAAACTAATGTTAAGTCAAGCTTAGTTAAACAACATAATGAAATGCATCAAGTGAAAGATTAAAGATTTCATGGAAATATAAACTAGTACTAAAGAAAGCCATATTGAGCTGCAAACTAAACTAATAACAATTGGTGTCTTTTTATTGAAGAAACCAAGGCACACCCAAAATCTATGCTACACAAGAAAAAAATGAAAGCAAAGATCTAAACTATGCAAAGAAATAAATAACTATGCTACTCATATTCCTAATCTATCCTACACTAGCTGAAAATGTGTTAATTTAAATCATAGTGCCAATGTAGCCAATCAAGTAATTCCAAAATTGCAACCCCATGTTCATAAAAAATCAATAATAGAAAATGGAGTATTGAGAGATCAAAGATAGGAAGAATTGAATCAAGAAAATATCTACACAACATGTTAAATTTCACAATGTTATTACTCATGGGAAATGTAGACACATAGGATTCCTCTAGCCAAGCTTCAATTCCATCATAAAATTTAAAATGATTATCATAGGATTGTTGGAAGGAATTCAAAAATGAGTGGCATGCCTGATGATAACCATAAATAAAATTTGAAGTCCATGTGCTTTCTGGGAGAGTCTTAGTATGGGTGTTGTCATTTGTTCCAGAGGTCAAATAAATATAATGAGAACCTGACATAACCACCGGCCAAAAATGAAGTGCTTCAATATCTAGGAAAGTCTCCCTAGGCCCATATTTTACATAATCCACATGCTGAGAGGAGAACATATAATATGCTAGTTTGAGGTAAATGTTGAGAAAAATATGACCCCAATCCTTCTCCTATAACATTATAAAAATAATGTGGTGAGTGTTGGAGTATTGAGATAGAATCCAAGGAAAAGTGATGCATTTGACCCCAAAGATTGACATGTAATTCTGGAGCATATTTAGGTGATGATGTTTCTTGGATAAGATCAATATTTCATGTGTATTTTATGGTGATGGGTTGCACATTTGATATGATTTCTTCATGTGTATCAAAAAAATCATTATTCTCTTCATACCTTAAATTTTCTATGATTAACATCTATACATCAAGGTCATAAATTTCAAATTGTGCAGGATCAATGGCCTTGATGCTCATATTCAATTCTGGAACAAAAAAATAGCCATCGAAAACATGGTTATCGTGATCAAATTGTGATTCAACATGTTCCAAAAAATAAAATTGTGAAGGTATTTCAACATTATGCATGTCATATGGAATGTCATTAAGAATTAGCCATTGATCGATCAAAGCTGGTAAATCGTGTTGTTCTGGTTAATCATTCAATGTTTTATCATTGAAAGAGTAATGTAAAGGTTGGATTGGGTGATGAACATGTGGGTAATCATGTAGGTGGTTATCATCAAATATATTCGTATAAAGAGAATGGATATCTTTGGATTATGAAAATGATGGGATTTCATCAATGAGAGGTTTGTTATAGACCAAAATATAATCATGATTCTCTAAAGGAGAGACAATATATGGTTCACACTTCGGGTCTAAGGGGTTTAAAACTTCTGGTAAGGATTCCCCCATAGTCGTGATAGAGTGTCAATTAATGATCATGTATCCCTTATCCTTCATTAACATATCTGACTCTTGTGAATGAGAGGTAATCACACTAGTAAATTTGGGTCATTTTGCGACGACCATTTTGACGCTCTTGCGATGTTATGCTGTAGAGATTGCGATGAATCTTGGGCCCCATAAACATTGCTTCACGTGCCATGGAAAGTGTGACAAACCTTGGATATCGTCACAAGAGAGATGACCCAAGGAGGGCGTCACAAGAGTGACAACTGAAGGAGGTCGTCGCAAGAACGACGACCTAGGGAGCTCTTGGCTAGAGGGACGACCTAGGGCACTCGTTGCAAGAGAGACGATCAGAGTAGTTATTGCGATGAACTATTAAAGGATAAGGTATCATTGACGGTAATGATAGTTTTTTGTAAGAGTGACGAAGCCTCGATAGTTGTGAAAAACTATCAATACTATCGACGATCTTATTCGTCGCAAGAGAGACGACTGAAGTGGTTCTTGCGACGAACTATCAATACTATCGACGATCTTATTCGTCACAAGAGAGATGACCGAAGTAGTTCTTGCAATGAACTATTCAAGAATAAGGTATCGTCAATGGTAACGACAGTTTGTCGCAAGAGCGATGAAGTCTCGATAGTTGCGACAAACTATCAATAATATCGACGATCTTATTCATCACAAGAGCGACAAAATATATATATTTAAAAATAATAATAATAAAGATTAATTAAAGAGAGTGCCTTTGAGGGTTATCAATTACAATATCTCCATAACATATGGGTCACTAGTAACTTGGTTCTAATTCCATCCTAAGTGATATGCTTCAAAGTAGATATGTAGAAACAATATGTACGTATGCATAGTGATAAATGGTTATAACATATGGTCTTGTGCTATATTTTTATCTTAATCTATTTTCTAGATTGTAGTTGCACCAATTCCATTTGAGATAGAGTGGAGGTGCCATTTCTTTATTGGGTCATCTAAAGGATAAAAATAAGGATATTACACATCAAATGTAGAATGGTGATGCCATTTCTGTATTGGGTCATAAAAGTGATCTTGAGAAATATTGAAGAAGGTATATTCATTTTAAATAACAACTTCAAAACCCTATCTTCTTAAAGGATCTCCATTGAAAATTAAGCTAAATATTTAAAAACCTATTTCTATTTTGAGTCTTCCCAAGAAAGATGTATTCTATAGGAAAATATGATGCTTTCAATATAGAAGAATATATAAAGATAGTAAGTTGAAATTTCCAAAATTTTGAAAAATTATCTATTATACCTTAATTTAAGGAATGCACTAGCATATGGAGGATTTCACTCTATGGCCTCTACATAATGTTGACTCCACTAATTTGGGTCATCATTTATTTTTAAAATTCATCATTGTTACACAAATATATAATTTAAATATGTTTTGGTTGGTTATCCTTGGGGATGTAGAGACTTTCACTAGGGAAATGATAATGCTTAAAGGAATGTACACATGATATAGTGCATATCCACTATAAGACACATATGTATTATATCTTATAAGTGTTACACTATACATAAGAAAAACAAAATGAAAAGGGATCTATCGTTTTCTCATTTTAACATGTTTATGGGAGAGAAAATGTAAAGGAGAAAGAACACAGAGCCATTTTGGAGAATGCCAACTGGCCATACCTTAATGACATGACCATCCAATCGGTCCTAAAATCATTTTAGTGTATGAGCATTAGATAATAATTCCTAGTAAATAAGGATGGAGACAATTTCATTGTTGTGGAAAACATTATTGAGGTAGGCTTATTTCTTTTTATTTTTCCTAAAATCATTCACTTTCTTTTCTTATTGATATTAGAATGATGTTTTGTGTTTAATAAAAACATTATGTTTGTCATAAATAGTCATGTTTTTCTGTTTCCAATTGAAAATCCTCAAAACCAAAACCTCGAAAATACTAATTTTCAAAATCCTAACCATCAAAACATGGATCCCAGAAACAAAATACAAAACCCTCCAATCTAACAGGAAGAAAAGTAAACCCAAAATCCTAAATATCCTAACCCTTCTCAAGACTGGAATGGTTGGGAAACTAGAAGAAATGACAACTTTGAGAGGTCTAAGTGCTATGTTTAGAGAGGGAGACCATTTCCATCACTTGCTTGGGAAAACACTTGACTTTATGATTAACAATATTGTGAATGCCCAAGGATATTCATTCAAATGAGTTATTCTATTTGTATGAGTGTAAGGAAAGATACCAGATTTTATTCTAATGTTTTCTATGTAGATTGATGGTGATTACATGCAAACATCTATCAATCTGGTCATTTTGGAGCCCTAACACGACTAACAAGTAATATTTGTTTCATATGTTTTATTGCATCATTATTCAAATTTTGATTTTTAAGCATTTAAGTTATTTGATTGACTCTTGCACATCCACAAAAATGATCTACCATTTCATCAATTATGGTATCATATTCCATTGATGCAACTAACATTGTTGCAATTGGTGTTTCCTCTATTACTATGGAGGAAGAATTGATTGTAGAGTAGGTTTTGATATCTAAGGTATACTAGTGGTTGGCATGAAATTCAATTGGTTGGGTAGTTAAACCAAAGCAAGTGACTAGTGCATAGAATAAGGTAGAATTCAAGGACTTCATTATATTCTCTCACCAATCTAAGTGGACTTTGTCTTCTTCACTTGAAGGGAGTTGGGTACATCTTGGTGTTGTATAAGATGACCTTAACCATTGATCGATAAATAAGAATGTGATATGTGTTGTGTATGGTGTAAATGTGTTGAACCTGTACAAAATAGATCTAGCTAAACAATAATACACACATTTGCAGAGAGAATTGGAAAAATAAGAAGAAAGAGAGAAATAATAGAAGAATTCTCATTAACCATTGTGAATAATGAATAATTTACACATGATATACTCTGTATATATCAATGAGTTCGAATTTAGGTGAACCAAGTCACCATAGTGGTGGTCTAGAGTGATTTGGACACACACCAACAGTTACAGGAGTGAACTGCCACCTATTCTAGTCTCTCAGGCAGTTACGGGAGTGAACTACCACCTAGTTGAGTTAACTAGTCAACTAGTCTTCAGTTAATTGACTGAACACAGAGTAGTGAGGAGTTAAATCAGGGAATCAAGGCTAATGCGCCACTTTGGTGATGATACCAAGGCAAGGTCTAATTATCATGGTGATGATCCCAATGCAACATATAAACTCAACTCAACTAGTCAAACTGAAGTGTCAATTGAAAGAGAATATTCTCCAGGTGGAATATTCTCTCCTAAAATATAGGAGACTATATAATGACTAGTTATGAATAATAAACAAATAAAAACCTTAGGAAAAAGAAATCCTAGGTGTGTGTGAAGTAACTCCAACACCCCCCCTGAACATCACTATGGTGAAAATAAAGATTGGGTCCCGACAACGAGGCCATGTTAGGTACCCAAGTACAAAGGATACACTGAAAATAAAGTGAGAAAAGAGGGAAAACATCATGGGAAACCCCCCCCCCTCAAGGTACAATGTATGTAAAAATAAGAACTACAGTTTCTAGGCAACTGTGTCCTTCACTCCAAGACGACCTCGCAGAGAATGGAATTTCTACTCAGTGAAGGTCTTGGTGAAAATGTCTGTCATTTGTTCTGCTGAAGGATAGAACTGTAAGTTGATGATCCCCTCGTGTACTAAGTCCCGGATGTAGTGCATGTGGATCTCGATGTTCTTTGTGCACTGCCTCTGAACTGGATCTCTGCAGAACTTCAGAGTGCTTTGGTTGTCACACCAGATGACGATCGACCGATGAAACTGAATGCCCAACTCAGTGAGAAAATGTTGTAGCCAAATAGCCTGAATGGTTATGTTAACTACCCCTCTGTACTCTGTCTCAGCTGAAGATAGAGCACTAACATCTTGCTTCTTGCTCGACCAACAGATAGGACCAGAACCAAGACTGAGTGAGTAACCAGATGTGGACTTGCGATCAAAGCTATCACCAACCCAGTCAGAATTAGTAAACCCAATGAGATCTAATGTAGATTCTGTTGCATAATGAATCCCAAAGGTGATGGTGCCCTGTATGTATCAAAGGATACGCTTTGAAGCTTTCCAATGTAGCTCATGCAACTCTTGCATGAACCTGGAAACTGTGCAAACTGCATATGAGAGGTCTGGTCTGGAGTGTGTGAGATACAAAAAGCTGCCCACTAGTTGTCTGTATAGTGTGCTATCAACTAGTGGAGTCTCCCCGCCATCCTCAAGTTTGACTCATGATAGAAAGGATTCGGAGCAGACTTGCAATATTTCATGTGAAATCTCTCAAGGAGATCTCATGCATACTTGGCTTGATACAGTTTAATGCCTGATGCATCCTGACTGATCTCAAGTCCAAGGAATAAGTGTAGTGGACCCATGTCCGTCATCAAAAATTGGTCATGAAGAATCCTCTTGACTGCAGCAATCACTGAAGTCGAGTAACTGGTGATCAACAAATCATCGACATACAGAACTAAAAGTAGAAGTGAATTAGCCATCCTAATCATGTATACATTCGGGTCTAATTTACAACGTACAAAGTTCTGTGACAACAGGTAGGAGTCCATCTTAGCATACCATGTCCTCGGAGCCTACTTGAGGCCATAACATGACTTCTTTAGTCGACAGACCAAATATGAGTCCTACATAAATCCCTGGGGATGCTCCATGTAGATCTCCTCAGAGAGATCACCGTGAAGAAATGAATTCTTCACGTCCATATGATGGACTTCCCATCCCTTGGATGCCGCATTGGCAAGTGCCAATCGAATGGAATCCATCTTCTCTACTGGAGTGAAGGTCTCATCATAGTCAATACCATGAACCTGTTGAAAGCCTTTGGCGATAAGCCCGGCTTTGTATCTGCTATGCTCTTGGTCCTATAGACCCATATGAATTTGACAAGTTTCCTCCCAGAAGGAAGGGGAACCAGATCCCAAGTCTGGTTCTCGAGGAGGGAGTTATACTCCTCCTGCATGGCGGATTCCCAAAAGGAATTTCCAGCAGCCTCTCCATAAGACTGTGGATTTGAAGAATGAACCAAGAAAAGATGCCTTGAAGTCAATGGTTTAGTGGCAGTGAGTGCAACATGAGGCTCCTCGAAATATAATCGAGTCCTCCTAGTATCGGTTGGATCACTTACGAGATCCCCTTAATCCTGAAGAGTAGCTTGTGCCCACTTGGGCCTCTATTCTGGCTCTGCAACTGTATCTAGATGCTCTAACTCTGCATCCGACTGTACTGAATTTGACTCTGAATCTGAATCATATGAGTCCTCTGAATCAAAACTATCATCTGAAGAAGAGTTGGCATGTGCATGCTCATCATCTCAGATAGGTGGAAGAGTAAAGGTGTCTACATGTGGCTTGTTGAGGTACATGTGAGACACTTTCCTCGAATTGGAAACTATGCTCAATGATGAGCCGGTCCGAGGAAAGATCAATAAGCCGATATCCCTTCACACCATCAGGGTATCCAAAAAAAATGAACTCAGTTCTCTGTGGATCAAGTGCCTTCCTCTTTTCAAAGGGAATCTTGGCCCATGCACGTGAACCAAAAATACGAAAGTGGGTCACTTCTGGTTTGAGGCCGCTCCAAGCCTTGTAGGGGGTCTTATCCTTGACAGATCTATGGGGAGATCTGTTTTGGATGTATGTTGCACATTTAAGTGCTTCATCCCATAGTCTCCGTGGTAGTGACTTTGCATGCAACATGCAATATGCCATCTCCTTTAGAGATCATTTTTTCTGCTCAACAACTTTGTTTTGCTGCGGAGTGTAGGGAACTACATGCTGCAACTGAATCCTTGTCTCATGGAAAATATTATGGATCTCATGATTCACATAATCTCCCCCATTATCATTTCATAGGACTTTGATCTTCTTTCTGGACTGTGTCTCAACCAAGGCTTTGAAATCTTTGAGGTGTTGAGAGACCTCAGATTTTTTCCTGAGAAAGTAGATTCAAGTAAAACGTGAGAAATCATCAACAAAAATGAGAAACAGACCTCGCTTTGTTGATGGACGGATGAGGAAAAGGACCCATAAGGTCACTATGGATTAGATCTAAAGGTGCAGAAGCTCATTGAGACTTTCCTTTGTCGAATTTCTCTTGAGGGTTTTTCTCGAGAACACATCCCTCACATACTCCCTTGGAGAAATGGATGTCTGGTAGACCATCAACTAATTTTTTCTTGCTAAGTTGTTGCATGTATATGAAATTCAAAATTCCAAATCTTTCGTGCCATATCCTACTACTTTCATTAGCATGAGTAAGCAGTAAAGAAAAATCAGGTTCAATGAATTCAGAAAATGTATACAATCTAGACTGATGATTTACCTCACCGGTAGAAACCTTGGAGTTGGTTTGCATGTCGTAGATGTCCATGACATTTGGTGTGAATACAAATTTATTTCCGATGCTAGAATTCGTCATTTGATACATGGAGAGAATATTGACAGAAAGCTTGGGAACATACAAACATTCTCGAAACTTTCGTTGGTGAGTTCAATCCTTCCTTTGCCGGTACTTCGACAGAAGAGTTGTCCCCCATCATAATAGGAGGACCTTTCCATGCATCCAACGAATAATATATTGCTTCTGAGGCAGCCATGTGATGTGATGGTCCTAAGTCTATGATCCAAGCATTGGGAGAGGAGTTGATGGCAATCAAGGCATGGCTAGAATTGCCTTTCTTGGAATTCAGATCTTCTGGCTTCTTCTTCTTTGCACCCTCGGGGGTGCAATATCCAAGGTTGTTTTTCTAAATTATCTGAGACATCAAATCTATTTGTTTTTGCATGCATGCGGATTCTGAATGGAATCCTTTGTGACAATATGTGCATTTCTCTCCTTTTCTCCTTTGGATCCGGAGGCATCGGTGAAGGGTTTTGTGTACCCTTCCTTCTTCATATGTGCATGAGATTTCCTATTATCTTTATCTTTATATTTCTGATATTTTTGGCTGCCATCATGCACAATGAGTGCATGCACCCTTGGGCCTTTGATTGCGCCCATGTTAATGAGCTTGGTTTTCTCTTGTGTCAGGGATTCGATAAAGTCCTCAAGAGAAGGCATCTTCCAGGTGTCTCTAGAGGTGAATCTAACAGTATGGAATGTGGATACGAATATAGAGAATTCAAGTCCAAGCTTGGAGAGAATGGTGAGAACCATTTGTTTCTCCTTTTTCGATTTATCAACCCCGCAAGCTTTGAGTTGCGACAGTAAATCCTTGAATTTTGTAAAGAAATATTGGATATTCTCGAAGATTTTTGGATCCAATGTGAGAAGCTCCACCTCCAACATGTGTCCCCTCATCTCATCCTATTTTCCAAAGAGCCCTTCCAAGATGGTCCAGGATTCATTGGGAGTCTTACAGGAAGATATATGAAAATGGAGATCGGGAGAAATAAGACTGCAAATTGTTCCGAGTGCCTCATCCATGCGATTTAAGTACTTGGATTTTTTATGGCTGATGTCATCTTTGTATCTGTATTCATGGTTAAGATATAGATCGAATATGTATGGCTATTTTATCCTTCCGTGAAAAATAGTTGTAAGGTGTAAGAATGAATTCTTTTTGGAATTCCATCTTTCCGTTGTTTTCAATCTTTTGTACCTGCAAAATTTTTTGGGGTAGATTTTTCTTAGTAGTTCATCGGATCTGATACCATGTAAATGTGTTGAACCTGCAAAAAATAGATCTAGATAAACAATAATACACACATTTGCAGAGAGAATTGGAAAAAGAAGAAGAAGGAGAGAAAGAATAGAAGAATTCTCATTAACCGCTGTGAATAATGAATAATTTACACATGATATACTCTATATATCTCAATGAGTTCGACTTGAGGTGAACCAAGTCACCATAGTGGTGGTCTAGAGTGATCTAGACACACACCAAGAGTTATGGGAGTGAACTGCCACCTATTCTAGTCTCTCAGGCAATTACGGGAGTGAACTACCACCTAGTTGAGTTAACTAGTCAACTAGTCTTCAGTTAACTGACTGAAGACAGAGTAGTGAGGAGTTAACTCAGGGAATCAAGGATAATGCACCACTTTGGTGATGATACCAAGGCAAGGTCGAATTATCATGGTGATGGTCCCAATGTTGCATGGTGATGATCCCAATGCAACATCTAAACTCAACTCAACTAGTCAAACTAAAGTGTCAACTGAAAGAGAATATTCTCTAGGTGGAATATTCTCTCCTAAAATATAGGAGACTGGATAATGACTAATTATGACTAATAAAAAAATAAAAACCTTAGGAAAAAGAAATCCTAGGTGTGTGTGAAGTAACTCCAACATATGGAAATCATTTGGTTTCTTATACTTATATGTATGTTGAACTATGTTCAATTAGGATCAAGTGTTGTAACAATGTATTTAAGTGCCTCCTCTTATTGTAATACCTAGCTCTATGATATACATATTTCCCTAGTTCTCCAACATCATATCAATTCTATTGGTTTGAGATATAGTCAAATTTCTATTAGTATTTGGAGGTTTTCAATTGTGTGTCCTTCTATCGAGTCAGATATATTTGGTAGATTGACTCAGGGTTTCAGAATGCAAATAAGATTATTACAATTTCAATTTCAGAGTGCCCATTGATTACATAAGATTTAATACTCATATCTCTAAGCTTGTACGCTATAGTGAACCCACTACTTATTATGCATAATATATGAGACCGTATTACTTATGGACATGGGGTAATTAAGATATAAGGTTACTAATGGCACTGATTATGCCACATTCTTAAACTAGATCTTATATGGGAATAACTTTACCTGTTACTTGGCATGATGAGATTCACTAATGAATCTTGTATTCAATGGAATCACTACTCCAGTAGATGGTATACGTAGAAATCCGTAACTATTTATATACATGATTTGTAATCTCAATGTTGTAACCTTAGACACAGTGGTTGTACTTCACCTATGTTCTAAGTTGAACACTGTTATAATGGGTTTCATTAATTCCATCTTCCAGTACGTGTAAACTAAGCTTAGCTCGTTATAATCTTGTAACCATTTACACACTAGTTCCAACCACATAAGCTATTCACATAATCTTTAGTATTACTATTTACAAGTAAGTGGAATAGTACTATCACAACTAGTTAACAAAGGTTGATATCAAGCAACATAGTATACACGTTATGTAAATAGTAATACATATTCCATAATCAATCACACTCGATATACTAGTACTCTAAGCTGATACAATGGAGTTGCTAGTACGATTTCCATGTACTTCTCTTATTCCTTACTAGTCATCGAGCTATCATGTTCTTCTAATCATAAGTGGTATCTATATCTCATTCATTTCAAATACTGTATTGCATAATTATGGTTATGCTTATACTATGATATCCAAGGGATCACTTATACACAACCACAAAAAAACCAAGTTGAAGTATTAGATTAGCTGTGTGAATCATATGATATGATGAATTAAAGGGAATCATATATGCTACATACTTGGGTGTGGTTCATTAAATAGAATGAATGGCCCCATAGTGGCCCACAAATGATGGTAATGTAAAAATAAATAAATAAAAGGAACCTTAAGAACTCATAAAAGGAAGAAAAAAGACAAGACATACATGATATTTGATATTCTAATGTGTATCATTGCATTGATACAAGCTCTAGAGCATCTGCAAATGCACAAAATGCATATTGTAGTAAATAAAAACATAATTATATTTAGTTTTTAGTAAAAACCAAAAAATACTTTTAAGACATGTCAATAAATCCTAATAGAAATTAAAACCGACAAGATTGCAAATAGTAAACACCATTGATATTTTTTTTTTTGTAAAATCCATATTGTAATCAAAATAAAGGTATTGAAATCAAAATATTGTAATTTACCTTGGGGTACCAATTATTTTTTCTCCTGAGTTTTTCAATATCTTTTCTTTTGCATCATCAATGATCGCCTTCCACTCCCTCTATGGAATCAAGGGAGGACGCTCATACTTAGGGTTTCCTTCCAAGTTTATTCTACAAACATCCCATATATATTTTAAATATTTGCCTGCTACATAGGTGACCATTTTTTTATTGAAGGTGTCTACTCCAAAGAGGCCTTCGAGATAATCCATAAGTTCTTTTTTGAGGTTGGAATTCTGGAAATTCCACCTCATGCATAAGGTTGCCCGAAAAATCAACAAGGCCTTGCTTTCCTGGTGCCTATAAAAATGGTCATTTCCTACACATAAAAATATATGATCATTAATTTAAAAATAATAATCTAGATGATTTATGTATGAGATGGACAACATGAAATAGTTAAAATATGAAAAACTACCCGGGAGTCTTATTTGTTTTAATGGAAGTCCGTTATTGTTGACCAAAAATGTGCATGGAAGGGTCCCTATGTTGGTCACACGTCTAGCTCTAGGAAATGAAACCATATCAACCACGTCATCAACCTCATCTCTTTCACCACCTCTAGAGCCTGACTGTTATGTGGATTCCTGGCGATGCATGTCATGGCTCCTATCTAAATGTGTGGAATATGGAGAAGTAAACAATACTATAGTAGCTATATGATAGCCTGCTTCAAGACTCTATGGCGTATTTGCAGTGCCACTACTACCAACATTGGGCTAAATAGGCTCCAAAAATATCTTTATAAGAAAAAAAATGTTTTTTCATGAGATAATGTAAAAGTTAAAAAACAGACTTTCATAATTGAACATATGAGTACATTAAAAAAAACACTTTAAATTATGGTTATTACCTTATATGTGTTAAGTTGTGAAATAAGCAGATTGATCCTTTCTAGGACGTTAGGAGTTTGATCTGGACGATCTAACAAGCTAGAAAGTTCCTTGTTCACTTTAATGATATTTTTTTTTTATCAATACCATCAGATCAGGGGATGAATACAACCCCTACTCATCACTGGAAATGTCAGGAATTTGATCTGGATGGTCTAACAAGCTAGCAAGTTCCTTATTCGCTTTAATGATTTTTTTTTTTTTATCAATACCATCGGATCAGGGGATGAATACAACCCCTCCTCATCGGTGGAATCATGATCACCATGGCATGCAGAGTACATATAATTTCAACAAAATTAATGTTATTTGAGTTATATAAACAAATGAAATAACTGATCGCTATACAAATAAAATTATATAAACAAATAATAAAATTCAAGTAAAATTCAAGTTGAATTTGATAACCATTTACATGTTCTGTGTCTGGCCCTTTTCCATGATAATCCTTCCACATTATAATATAATTAGAACCCCCAAATATTTAAAAAAATGTTAATGATAACAAAAAAACTGTTTTCCACCCAAATAAAATCAACCTCAACGATCAACCTCCCACATTATTATAAAATTGGGACCGTGAA
>ML778975.1:1397815-1422378 GCA_009831015.1 Picea engelmannii
TAAGTAGAGGTTGCTTAAAGAGGCATTGCATAAGTACCCACACACTGTTAGTTGATGTTTCTATTCGATTCAAATGGTAATCCACTAATAACTCTTCCCCGAGAGATATCTTTTTTATGTCACACAGGACTACCCGATTCTTTTCGCATCCCTCATATATGAAATTCGGTTGCTTGTGTTGGATACACTGACTACACTGAGAGGGGGAGGTGAACAGTGTAGGGTTGTTTTTTAAAAACTTCTCTCTTACTCAAAAACTCATTAATTAATAATCGCCATTAACTCATTATTCATTTCCATCATTTACAACCATTTTAGATGTGAACACATATCAACAACATATATCAACAATATATCATCAACAAGTCATCACCACAAGGAACAGAAAGAACACAAGATGTATGCAAAATTTTCTTTTATTACGGACTACAATCCTTGGGTTTTTTCAACAAAAATTGAATAGAGTACAACTCTACAAGAGCACCAATTCTATAATGCAAGACTCAACATACACCCTCAGCACCAACTGAGATGAGGCAAAAATCCTCAATAGATTTCAATATGTCACAGGTACGCGACCTGTCAGTAGAGCGACAATCGTATGTACGTGCCCTACTAGTAGTACAACCCGCGTGTGTATGCGGCCAGTCTATAGTGCAGCCTACATATACCTTATAAGATATTAGGGTTTATCCTTTTCATCACATACTCAGATCCTTTGCAATCTACAAACACATTCTCTTCTGTATTCCACTGTCCAAACTGACCAACAACCAGCCACAACACATCAAAGCTCTCCAATAGCCAACTCATGCTTCTCAATCATACATTATGAATACTACTCAAACATGTGTAAATAACCAATGTACTATAACCATGATATCGGTACTGAATCATAAGAGTGTTTCTCACTTCATCAACCAATACAAACCACATCACAACAACCATACCAAGAATTCCTTAAGCATTCACCACACAACAAGCAAAAGTATCCATCAAGACAATAATATCACCATACCAGAATATTTGTGGCAGATCTAAGCCCATAGAGTGCAGATCTGGAACCTGCTCCAGTCTTCAACAACCAGTCATCATCTCAAACACAGATCTCCATGATTTTATCTACTATACACGCCCTGTCCTCATACAACCTGCGTGTGTACGTGCCCTGACCCATTACTACCCTTGTATACCTCAGAAAGTAGGGTTTCTAAAGCTCCGAGACTTTTTCCGTCAAGATCTCAGACATTTCCAAAACTTTTATGTGTCCATGAGATCCTCCTCATGCTCTCTCTCTCAGAATATATCTTCAATCATGCTCAAGAGATACACAAAAAAGATACACAAGATATGCTCCCCAAAAATGTACTCTTCATAAGAGACCCTTGCCTCTTATTTATACTCTTCATCTTCTAAGTCACTTAACCCACTTCTAGGTTGCTTAACCCATTTCTAGGTCACTTAACCTATTTTCCTCATTTTAGGGTTAACCACTTTCCATAAATAGAAATTTCTCCATTACTTTACCATTTAAATATTCCCTCTTGATTTTGTCACCTCACTTTAATATTTAAATACTCTTCTTTGAATTTATCATTTTACTTTATCATTTAAATAATAATTTATTCTTTGCCACTTCACTTTATTATTTAAATAACGATTTCTTCTTTTCAAGCACTTTGAGTTCTTTGACCTTTTGGGGCTTCAAGCCATCATATGGGGGCCCTTTAATTTCGTAAGGCCATAACTCTCAAATCATGAGGAGTTATGTGACATTCCACATACTACCAGAAATGTCATGACAAGAACTATCCATATAGGATAGTTTCTTTGAAAAATTCACTGATGTTCATCTCATTATTCTATACTCAAGCATGGGTCCTCCAATCATACTTCAAGGATAACTGAACTGTAAAGTGTCTTCCCATGAGGGATTTCACCATAAGGGGACCACTTTGGAGTTCATCCATTTGTGCACCTTATCAACCATGATAAGACCATTACATCAATCCAACTATGCATCATATATCAAGGAAACCAGATCGATCCATCTTCATCATGTATCAATGACAACTCATTGATCCATCTTCATCTATGCATCATATCAATGACAACTCATTCATTCATCTATCCATTCTCATAAAGGTCAATGCATACTACATCAAGACATCAATCAATCAATCAATCACTTGACATCAATCAATCATACCACAATCAAACCATTGTCATCAATGACAACATGATCCAACAATCTCCCCCTTTCGCATTGATGGCAATACCAACATTGATTTCAACACCAACATTGATGTCAACATGTAGACAAGGCATTCTCTACATCAATAGTCATCAATCATATCAATATGACTATCTCCCCCCATTACTAAACATCAATCACATCAATGTGACCATCTCTCCCCCTTTGACATCAATGAAAAAGGGTCATTCTCCTCTTGGGGATGCTCCCCCTGCTTGAACTCTCCTTGGGGCTGCTCCCCCTGTTTGAATGCCTTTGATATTCATATGAATAATATGTCCCCTTTTGAACAAGGGATATCACTCCGATGCAATGTTGAAGATACATTACTCATACTCCCCCTGGAATTTTGCCTCTGTGCTCTTTCTTCAAATATAGGAATTTTTCCTAGTATGCATTTGATAAATATCTCCTCCTAGAATCATGGGAAGAAGAATGACTCACCCTATGGGTATGTCTCCCCCTATCTGCAAGATGAGCAATATGCTACCACATGCCGATCCTTGGACTTGTACATGCATCAAACTTATGCAATACCAAACAACATGAAGCAAATGATATGTCAGCAATGAAATAGAGAATCATGAGCAAAATATCAACCAAGTACATCTTATACCAAAATGTGTTCCCACCATGCACAACACCCATGTACATCAACACCATACAATGTGCCATAATATATCATCCATGGAATGTATCAACCATATGCCTCTATCAACATGCCAACATGTGCATCTACCAATATGCCAACCATGTGCATATACCAATATGCCAACCATGTGCATCCACCAATTTTCCAACATGTGCATCTACCAACTTTCAAACAAGTGTTATATCACTCATGATATGTCTCTACAATGAACCAAGTGCCACAATCATCAAATGTCTCATGTACCAAAATATATGCTAATCAAGTAATACCAATGATGTAGTATCATCAAACATATGTCGTCATGTACATAAACATGTATCACCACTTGTACCAAGCAAGTACATCACCATGCACCAATAACACAATATGATGAATCCCCATACATGTATGTCAAATCCTCCATAAAACATGTGCCAATCAAACTGCTAGTAGGTGCCTCTACCAATGTACTAGAAATGTACCAATCATACATCAACTTATATATCAAGATATGACTCATCAATGATGTACAACATGATCACCTCATCAACTCACCAACCACATGTCCCAATATGTAGCCCATCCAGATGCCAAATGCATGTATCAATTTTTCCAACAATTAAGCTTCCAATAATACATCATAAGATATATCAATGAAACTCAAATATATACCAACCATGTATATCAACAGATCAACATCAATCCTCTATTCACTATAACAAATACTAAACATCCAACAACACATGTACTAGTAGTGTGCCTCAATAGATCAATGAAATCTCTAGCTAGCATCATCAAGATATATCACATAACCAAGGTACCATTGACTTCACTGTCATAACCAACATTGTTCTTCAACAAAAAAATGTCTCAATCCATGCTCATAGGTTAGTGCCATGCATCTAAGATGGCCTTTCATTTTGTATAATCAATTTACATAATCCAATATGTAATCATGAAAACCTGCAACAAACAATGTCAAAACCTGCAATAAACTATGTCAGACCTTGCATCACGGAGTTATACCATTACATCAAGTTTCAACCCCTGTGCATACCCCTTTTTCCTAGGCTTCATCACATATACGTGGCCTGCTGCACAACAAATCGCGTATGTACGTGACCTATTCAAGGTCAGCCTGTGTATGTACGTGACTGATACCACTGTCACCCGCATATGCTTTAGAAGATGAATTACTAGAGCTTCCCTTAAGGCTTCCATTATGTTCTAGCTGCTCAGTCTTCTTCACCCACTTCTGAAGGTGTCCGTGCTTCTCTAAACTTGAGCTCCGAGTTTCCATATTTTCAAAGATGTTTCCTTTCCTTACTTCATTCCTTCTTCTATCCATGCTATGTGAAGTTTTCATCATGGAATTTCTTCTTGTGTTCCAATAATCCTGGGATTTGTGGCCAAATCCACTACAACTGTAGCATCTCATGGTGTTACAATGAACATCAATGTGTCCTTATTGATCACATCTCCACCACCTTATGGTGTTATAAAATCTTCCATTATATTTCCTTTCATAAGCTCTACATTCAAAATATTTGTGACCATATTCATTACATGAATAACAATGCCCATGAAAAATACTTTCATACCTTATCTTTGGTGTCCCAAAGATAGCTTCTTGATGTCTTCCTTGCTTTGTTCTTTTGAAATTTTCTTTGCCTTGTGTGGATGGTTGATTTGCAACATTGCCTTCATCCTTTGATGGAATTACCTCATGCTCCTTTGACATGCTTGCTTTAGCATGTGTAGCTTCTCCTTTGTAACCAAGACCTGATTTATCATATGGTGATCTTTGATTTTCCAAGATCTCACTCAAGATTTGTGAGCTATTCAAGATTTTTTTTGACCTCTCTACCTTATTTTTAAGGACAACAATTTCAGCTTCTAACTTATGACATGACTCTTCCTTTTCATTTATTTGATTCTTCAATAGTTCCTCTACCCTTTTGGCTTCTTCAATTTGGGTTTTGAGATGAACAATAGTTTCAAGACATTTGCTAATCTCATCATCTACCTTCTTATCTTCTTTTTCATTCTTTAATCTTGTGATCTCTTCTTCCTTTTCTTCTAATTGAGTCTTTTTACTCTCTTCTTGTTCCTTGATCATTTCCCTTAACTTCAATATGTGCCTTTGACTCTTCTTAAGAAACTTCTTATTGTTATCCGAAAGATAGCTATAGTCTATATAATAATGATCATTGCTATATTCATATAAACCATCTTCAACCTTCTTTTGAAGTTCTAATAGATCTTCTTCTATTCTTTCCATGGGATAATAATTAATTGATTCTATACAAACTACTTCTAGATTTTATTCTTCACTTGTTGAAAAGAATTCAACATCATCATCTTTTGAAATATTGCAATCAAGGTTTTTTTATGATTCTTTACCTTCATTTGAAATGTCTTCAAGATCTTCCTTTTTTCCAGCATCATCACATGATTCTTTGTCTTCATTTGAAGTGTCATTAATCTCTTCCTTTGTGCCAACATCATCACATGACTCTTTGTCTTTATTTGAAATGTTTTCAAGCTTACATCTAGAAATAATGCAATCAAGAATTTTTGGAGATTCTTTACCTTTGATGATCTTGATGGAGTGGTCTTCAACATCTTCTTTCTTGCTTTGATATGTCTTCTCTAGCTTTATCCGTAGATCCTAGGTGGAAGTGCATTGTCCCATGCTCTCTTTGATAGGGCTTGGAAGTCCACTAAGAATGGTCTTGAGAGCCAATGCATCATTCTTCTTTCCTTCCCTTTGAGCTGCAAAATTTGACTTGTTCTTCAATGAAACTGACCCACCAATGACTGCCTTCCAAATATTTGCTCCCATTTCCTTCAAATATACTCTCATCTCTATTCTCCAAGTAGAATAGTTTTCCTCATCAAGGATTGGAACTTCATCATCCATTTGTGTGTTCATGGATCTCCTCCAAGCTTGTTAAGGATTATAGTGAAGGCTCACTCTGATACCAATTGTTGGACACACCGACTACACTTAGAGGGGGGGGGGTGAACAGTGTAGGGATCTTTTTCAAAAACTTCCCTCTTACTCAAAAACTCATTAATTAATAATCACCATTAACTCATTATTCATTTCCGTCATTTATAACCAATTTAGATGTGAACACATATCAACAACATATATCAACAATATATCATCAACAAGTCATCACCACAAGGAACACAAAGAACACAAGATGTATGCATAATTTTATTTTATTGCAGACTACAATCCTTGGGGTTTTTCAGCAACAACTGAATAGAGTACAACTCTACAAGAGCACCAGCTCTATAATGCAAGACTCAACTTACACCCTCAACACCAACTGAGATGAGGCAACAATCCTCAACAAATATCAATCTGTCATAGGTACGCGGCCTGTCTATAGATCAACAAGCATATGTACGTGCCCTATTAGTAGTACAACCCACGTGTGTACACGGCTAGTCTATAGTGCAACCTGTGTATACCTTCTGAGCTATTAGGGTTTATCCTTTTCATCACATATTCAAATCCTCTGCAACCTGCAAACAAATTCTCTTCTATATTCGACTGTCCAAACTGACCCACAACCAGTCACAACACATCCAATATCTCTGATAGCCAACTCATGCTTCTCAATCATACATTATGAATACTACTCAAACATGTGTAAATAACCAATGTAGTATAGCCATGATATCAGTACTGAATCATAAGAGTGTTGCTCACTTGATCAACCAATATAAACCACATCACAATAGCCATACCAAGAATTCCTTAAGCATTCACCACACAACAAACAAAAGTATCCATCAAGACAATACTATCACCATACTAGAATCTCTGTCGCAGATATGAGCCCATAGAGTGTAGATATGGAACCTACTCCAGTCTTCAATAGCTAGTCATCAACTCAAACACAAATCTCCATGATTGTATCTATTGTACGTGCCCTGTCCTCATATAGCTCGCATGTGTATGCACCCTGGCCCATTACAACCCGCGTATACCTCAAAAAATAGGGTTTTTGAAGTGTTGAGACTTTTCCTATCAAGATATCAGACATTGCCGAAACTTTTATGCATCCATGAGATCCTCCTCACGCTCTCTCTCTCAGAATAGATCTTCAATCATGCTCAAGAGATACACACAAAATATACACAAGAGATGCTCAACAAAAATTTACTCTTCACAAGAGACCATTGCCTCTTATTTATACTCTTCATCTTCTAGTTCACTTAACCCACTTCTAGGTCACTTAACCCATTTCTAGGTCACTTAACCTATTTTTCTCATTTTAGGGTTAACCACTTTCCATAAATAGAAAGTTCCCCATTGCTTTACCATTTAAATATTCCTTCTTGATTTTGTCACCTCACTTTAATATTTAAATAATCTTCTTTGACTTTATCATTTTACTTTATCATTTCTTATTTGCCACTTCACTTTATTATTTAAATAATGATTTCTTCTTTTCAATCACTTTGACTTCTTTGACCTTTTGGGGCTTCAAACCATCATATGGGGGTCCTCTAACTTCGTAAGGCCATAAATCTCAAACCATGAGGAGTTATGTGACATTCCACATACCACTGGAAATGTCATGACAAGAACTATCCATCTAGGATAGTTTCTTTGACAAATTCACTAATCTTCATCTCATTATTCCATACTCAAGCATGGGTCCTCCAATCATACTTCAAGGATAACTCAATTGTAAAGCATCTTCCCATGAGGGATTTCACCATAAGGGGACCACTTTGGAGTTCATCCATTTGTGCACCTTATAAACCATGATAAGACCATTACATCAATCCAACTATGCATCATATATCAAGGAAACCAAATCGATCCATCTTCATCATGTTTCAATGACAACTCATTGATCCATATTCATCTATGCATCATATCAATGAAAACTCATTGATTCATCTATACATTCTCATCAAAGTCAATACATATTACATCAAGACATCAATCAATAAATCAATCACTTGACATCAATCAATCAGACCACAATCAAACCATTGACATCAATGACAACATGATCCAACAACTTGTTTGTTGTCATGGGTCGTGTGTTTTTTATAAACCCTGCGATATTTCCAGAAGCTTTAGGCATTCCATCAATATATATATTTTCCCTCTTATTTTTATCGTTGTTTATTAGCTATATATAATTTACGATGAGTGCATATCTCAGCATACTTCGCATGTACTAGACCGGCCGCATCCAATCGTTATAATTGTAACACAATCCAACATAGTCCATGAATTCAGTTACTGTATTGTATTTTACAGTTATTCCATCCATGGAAAATAGCCCCGGGCCATGCAGAGAGGATGGTGCAATGCGATATGTCTTATTGTTGACAATGAAGTCAGTGTCTAATGGAGGGAGTTCCTTAGGTACCCATTGTTTCACCATATGCTTATACCTGAGTGGAACCTCTATGTCTCCTATTCTCTCATCATCATAAGAGCATGATCCTCCTTTAGCAAGAAAAAATTCCATGCTTCTACGAAATTTTCTTCTGACTTTTTCACCTCTGGTCCTTGTTCGCGTATCATATTTACTAGATGCAGTCGCATTTCCCTCTATTTGTCCTAATATTACCTCACTCAAGGAATAAATATTTGACAGGTACCTGTTTGGTTGTACCTGCATTCGCATGTGCATGTGTTGTTAGTGAGTAGACCACATGCACGTGATATAATTGTCCAAAAAATAACATAGGTGCAAATCTCAAGTAGAGTTTTTTCGAGGCTACAATCAAGAACATACTAGGATATAATTCTCCCATTGGAATTTACTTAATACAAAATCAATACCATATACATGGAAATATCTATACTATCTTGGTTGGGAATGACCTTTCATCAGTCACATAGAAATTACTCTTTTTATCTCATGGGATCTGTCCAATACATACTAGTGAAAAAATGAAATAAGCATTATATTATACACCTTAAGTAGTTTTATAGGTAATGGAAGTTGACCTGAAACTCATCCAATCCTCACAAGGATTTCAAATGGTCTATTTAAACCACCATGCTTATTGTGTATTATCAAGGAGTTACATGGTGCAGGCCCTATACTTGTGGCATGCATGACACATAATCTTATTAATGACTTGATTATAAGCCATTCATGAGTTGAATTTCATATCGATCTCCATTGAATGCTTTCACTGTGTTGTACTTTGCTAAGGTATTGGAGGACTATAAGGCCATATGAGATCAACATTGAAGATTTGATGCACCCCAAGGTAGGGTGGAAATTTGAGCTTGAATGCCTTATAACCACACTACTTAGTGATGGTATATGGTATGTATTGTAGTGAAATACATTTGAGATTTGAGGCCTTGAAGTTTCTTTCTAAATACAAAGCCACACATTGTCCCCAACTAAGAAGTTGTTGAATACACAGTCCTTTTCATGTCACTTCTTGAACTTTGGCAAGGATTTTCATGGAATCTCATCTACTTGCATTGAGTATTTTAGATGTTCTCAATGAAGTGTGTTTCTTTGTTAACAAATTTTCTATGTAGAAACAAAGGTTCCCACCATTGGAGGTGTCAGATAGGAAATGACCATTGGCCAATAGGTTGAATTCCAAAGAATATTTCAAAGGGGCCACATTGTGTCACATTATATTGAGGTAGTTATAAAAATTAGTGAATGGAAGCATGGTTTTTCATCATATGTGCATGGATTCTTGTGATTATACATGTGAAGAAAGTGCATAAGATTTTGGTTAACAAATTTTGTTGAATTAAGAATGGAACATTGTAGATGTGTCTGAAATTGTGTCATGTAGATCCCAAAGAGATTCCTAATTATAGAAATGAATTTGGTATATTTTTCATTGACAATAGATGTGGATGACTTAAATATAACCAACTATATGTGAATAAGTGTTTCATGATGTCCTATTCATTGCACAATGATCACCATATTCAAGAATTAGTTGACCAAAAATTGCATTATGGTGGTGGAATGTGATAAGGGAACCTCACAAAAAATCCACAAAGATTGATTCCCATGGGTGAAAAGGAATGGATAGAGGTGTATATAACCCCTACCTCATGTTGGTAATTTTTGTACTCACACAATAAACACATCTCTTAATATATTTTTCCATTCCAATGGGATAGTGAAACCAACAAAAATACTTTTGTAACACAATCAATGTCTTATGGACAAAAAATTGATCCTCTGCCTTGAAGGACTGTGCCTCCCAAATAATCTTGTTGCACTCATGTGTGGGGGGGCATAGGATTATAGGGTGGAAAAATAAGTTACACATTGAAAATTTGGTCATGATACTCCTTGGATAATATCTACATAAATATAGTTTAATACTAGATCCACTATGCAATGCTTCAACAAATTGTGTGTTTGATATTCATAATTGTTTAGAATAGTAAAAAATGCGTGAAATGGTGATCAACATAAGTAACCATTGACATAGTTAGATGCACCATGCTTATGTTGATCACCAAGTGGAATTGTTGTAGATAGGTTATCCACTTCAATTGGTTCATGCTTTGAAATTTGCTTATGTCTACACACACAATGAATGATTATGGTTTGAATGTTTAAGAGTCTCCTTCCCAAGAATGTAATGTTGCCATTTCTTAACAACTTGGATGATCACATAAAATTTCTTTGATTTAAATGGAGTAATTTCTAATAGCATCACTAACATTTTTAAAGTGGTGTGCAAGGAGATGCCCATTTTGTAGGAAAATAACATCGAGAGCATAATTTTAGGTATGAATCTTAAAGGGATGATGTAAATCAAGGAGTTATAGGACCAAGAAAGAGATCAGTTTGCATTTAAATTATTCAAAGACTTGATGTTATATTGTGTCCCTTCCGAACATGGTCTTTGTGGAAATCCCACATAGTAAAGAGTGGAGAGGGTGTACAACATGGGATAATCCCAACACAAACCTTTTGTAGAAGTTCACTAAGCCCAAGAAATTATGTAACCTGGTTAGGTTGGTCATGGTGGAACATTCTATGATGATCTATACCTTCTCAATATATACATGCAATTTGATTTCATCAACAATGATGATGAGGTACCATATGTGCTTCCCAGTGAAGTCACATTTCTCTAGGTTAGCAAAGAGATTTTGGTTGTGCAAAGTGTTCAAATTGGTCGTCATGTTCTTCCCATGTACTACTAAAAACAAACACATGATTAATATGAATCACAAATTTAACTATGAAAGGTTGCAGAATGATGCATGAGCATTGGTTTAGTCAAAGGGCATCACCAACCCCTCATACAAGTCATCCTTAGCTTCAAATGCAGTATTCCAAACATCCCTAGGGTTGGCATGCCCTTGGTGGTAGTTAGATTTCAATTTGATTATGGTGTACTTTTCTCCCTTCATTATGTCTACAAGACCATCAATTCAAGGAATGGGGTATTGTTCCCTCATTGTGATCTTGTTGAAGCAACAATTGTGAATTCATGCACACTAAGAACCATATTTCTTTGACACTAGCATGATCACGCTCGCACATGGTGATGTGTTCAATCAAATGTGTCCCTTATGTAAGAGACCCTATATTTGTTGGGTATCTCATCATTATCTAGCAATTATTTGTATGGAGTGGTAATACTTCTCTAGCAAATAGGTTGATATGATGCTTTAATTGACAATGGAGTGGAATTCTAGAGGTTTTCTAAAATACATTTATGTATTTATTCAAAAACATTGATGACTATTTTTGTTGCAAAAAGTGCATGATGGATGAAACTTGTACAAGGGAAATAGTATTGTGGACAGTGATTTGTTAGATAATCAACAAAATGAGTTTTTATGTATGACTATTCAATTTACAACATTTTTTTGGATAAATTAAAGAGATTTATCTTATGCTTTACTTCAAGAATGTGAAAAGAATTCTCTTTGATGTCGATGGAAATCCTCTGAACGTGCGATTTATGGATTTAGTTCCTTTCCCATAGCTATGGTTGTGCTAGCATCACATCACATATCTCCAATTGTGAATGCATGCACACTAAGAACCATATTTCTTTGACACCAACACGATCATGCTCCCACATGGTGATGTGTTCAATCAAATGTATCCCTTCTGTAAGAGACCCTATATTTGTTGGGTATCTCATCATTATCTAGCAATGATTTGTAATACACGGTTCGTTGGGTAATACTTCTCTAGGAAATATGTTGATATGATGATTTAATTGACAATGGAGTGGAATTCTAGAGGGTTTTTAAAATACATTTATGTATTTCTTCAAAAACATTTATGACTATTTTTGTTGCAAAAGGTGCATGATGGATGAAACTTGTACAAGGAAAATAATATTGCGGACGACAATTTGTTAGATAATCAACAAAATGAGTTTTTTTGTATAACTATTCAATTTACAACATTGTTTTGCATAAATTAAAGAGATCCATCTTATGTTTTATTTCAAGAATGTGAAAAAAAATCATCTTTGATGTCGAGGACAATGCTTTGAAGGTGAAATTTATATATTTAGTTCCTTTCGCATAACTATGGTTGTGCTAGCATCACATCACATAGCTCCATAGGTGCACCATCACATGTTAATTCATCCTTCTAAAGATCTATTTTATGCTTTACCTTGGGAATGTGAAAAATGTTCTCTTTGGTGTTCAGGGCGAATCACCACGGGATTTTTTTATAGATTCTATGTATTTCCCACATGTATCATTGTGCTATCATCACATCACATATCTCCATATGTGCAACAAACCTTGTCACCACTCGTCCTTCCATGGGTAGATAGTGTATTGAAAGTGCATTGGTGGGTGACATATAGTTCCTTCCATGGCAGAAAATATTAGATGAACTACAAGAGAAATTTTCTATAGTAGTAGATGTTGTTTCTAATACAAAAAATATTCTTACAACTGAATCTCTAAAGATATTTAAGCTAGAATATTTTCTTCCATGGTACAACCCCTTTTTTCTAAAATATGACCATTCATCTAAAGGTACCTCTAGTCATCCTACTATCACCTAAAAAGTTTTAAGAGATTTAGATAGAAGGAATGCAACTCCTCTAGTCTATGCCCAAGTATCTCTATCAAAATATTAAAGGATAAATGAAAGGTATCATAGTTTTTTAGCATATTTTGAAGAATGGAAAAATTGTAACAATGCTAAAATAGTCAAGCATTATAGAGAACCTAATTATATTTCTGAAGAAGAAATATGAAATAAAATTTGTAGGGAGGTTGATACAAAGGAATATGAACCACTAGAGTGGGTAATCAAAGATGTTTAGGCATTCCACATTTGGTTTCAACTTAAGGAAGCCTAGAGGTCAAAGGGTAAAAACATTCCTAGCTTAGATAATACAATTTTGGGAACTTCTGCTCATGTACAAAGTATTTCTATCTTTGGCCTTATCACTAACATAGATTGTGCCACACCTTAGTATATTTCTAATGTAATTTCCTCATGGGAAGGCTAGTCTAAAATACATAAATATATTCTAAAATACAAAGTCACCTGGAAAGAGCTCACTTTCAAAATTATTTGTGGCTTCACAGGTATGATCTAGAACTTGTAGTATGGATTACCACAATAATAAACAACCAAAGTAACTCAAGCTTCCGATCCTATTATTGCATTGGTTGAAGAAATAAGCCATGAGTTCTTTGACTAAGCCCCAATGGACACTGGACATTATGCCAACTTATTTATGTCTCAAAGACTTTGTAATTTATCCCTTTGAGATAAAATGTGTGAAAATCATAAACTTCTCTACAAGACATATGATTACTCCAACATTTCCTATGTAATCCACTACTTGGTCGTTATTCCAAGTCATATCCCAGAGCTTGTCAAATAACACATGCTTGACCATAAGTTGTAGATAGAAATTCAATCATTAATATCATTGCATGATATTATTGCGAGAACAATACAAAGACAATGTGTTCAGAAGAAATCTACAAAAGCACTCAAGCATCATCATATGTTTATAAGAAAACATTGCAATAGGTTCCCTGAATCTTATGTTGTTGACTATCCTCCTAAATAGTCTTTTGATAGTAAGTATTGATCTTAAGAGCATAAATAGTATTTTACATAATAAAAGGTTGCTAGAACAAAGAAATAATGGCGCAAACCCCCTTCCCTCCAAAGGGTTGCTCTACCTCCTGTTCTAGGATCGTTCAAGTCATCGAACATAATGGCTTGTTAGGATACTAATGGATACCAATTTAATTTGTCACAGGCCCTTCTACCTTTTCGACGCAGGTTGTGTGGCAACCAAAAAACCTCTCCTTAGCGCTCTTCAAATATTAACGCCAACATGCGCTAGATTTCTATGCTAGGATCCCTTCTTGATGTGACCACGTACTACGACTGTGGGCTAGATCCCTTCATGCCTCTATGCTTCAGAACTTTCATGAGCTGCTTACTCCCATTTTCTCGATTCCCAAATCGACGAATCCTTCAAGACCAAATCTACGGTCCACATTCTCCTTGATCTCGATGACTGAGATCAAATTGTGAGTTCAGACTTCGCAAGTCCTCTCTTCTCTCAACTCTATCCTTCCCGATTTGTGAATCAACGAAGTTCCAACTTCTCGCCACATGTCCTATCTCAATGGACGGTCAGGATTTCTTCGTCTCCTATCTCTTTGGGTGTTCTCCTCCTTTTCTTCTCCTTTGGAGTGACTTCCTCCGAAATATGTGGATCTCCGCCATGCGTCCTCCTAGATCCAACGGTCTAGAATCACTCCACACTTCTCCCTTCACAAAGTTTGAATTGTTCTCCTTGAAACTCTTCTGAAGTCCAAAACCTCGAACTCTCGGATCTGCTTCCACCTGGCTACTTGGACGATGGACGATTTTACGGTCTTCGGGACTTCAACAAGTCCTCAACTTCTTTGCACACTTAGCGCACTTTTCCCTTTTGAGACTTTAGGCTATTTTCGAACTTATTCTGCACTCCTTGTAGAGTTCTACGCAGGCTCTTCTGCAACTTTGCTCGGCTTGAAAACCTTCAAGGTTCCTCGTTCCTCTATGTCCTTCAGTGAGCTTTCTTGTTCCCTCTTGGTAGTTTCTCGCTCTCCCTCCTGAGCTTATAAGATGGAATTATAGTCTCCTCGGTGCACTCCTTGCGCTTGGCTAAGTTTTTCGATGACTTCTCCCTTAGCCTACCTGAGCATATTAAGGCATTTCCTTTCCTTTGTCGATGCACTCTCGCAAATCCTTCCTTCCTCAGACTGTTCAACAACCCTGGGGTTCTCTTAAGGATTCCAACACCTCCATCCGTGTTGGTCTTGTACTCTCTCATACTTTCTCTATGCCCTCCTGGAAACGTGATTCAGAGTGTTCAGTAACTCTGAACTATGCTCCCCCCTACACAATCTTTCTTTCCTGGGTATCTAACCACCTTGAAATTTCCTCCCAAGTCTGTGAATTATCCCTGTGTTCCCTCTTGGAAGTTTCTCTTTTGACTCCACTGAGTTCAGACATTCACTCTTCGCATCGACTCATAGAGTTTCCACACTCTGTCCCACACTCCTTGCACTTATCCTAGAGAACCAGGCTTAATCCGACAAACTCACATATAGAAAACTGTATCTCTTCTTCTATAGGCTGACTTGCTGCACTTATTCCTTGTCAATGGGTAAATCACATCGATCTCCCAAGTTATCTTCTTTACCTCTTGTGGCCTTAGATTTCCACCCTACTGCAACTTCCATTCCTGCAGGCTTCTCATTACTGGGCTACTGCTCAGTTTCTCCTTTTGACAGATTTGATCCTACCAATTTCTCTTGTGCTGGTTCAAATTCAACTTCTTACAAATTATCCTCATGATGGCATTCAGATCCCTCTTCTACTGCATGTTTCAACGTTGCAGTCATCTCCTGTTCATCTCCTCGGCTAAAATTTTTGAGCAATTTTGTTGAATGCTTTTCTCCTACGATATGCATGATTGTCCCCTGGCAGCCATTTTCTGGTTTTGGATCGTTCAACCAATCCTCCAACATCCCCAACTCTTTCTCCCATGGAGTGAGCATATTAACTGTATGATCTTCTTCTTCTACTAGGGCAAACATCAACATCTGCTCCTCCTCTTCTATGACAGTCACTTCTAGCTGTCTTTTTGTTGCATCTGCAACACATTCTCTGGCCTCAATCGGGCTATGTAGTAGGAATAAATCAATTTCCCAGATGACCAGAATACTCCCCTGATCCTTCTCCTCGACGGTGGAAGTTTTTAACTCCTCATCGTATGCATTCACACATTCCACAATTCCACGTGAATTTTCACCTGAGAGAGGTCTTTCTTCTACCTCCTCTTCATCTGTCAACACCCCCTGATTTGAACTCTTAACTGAGCTCACCTCTTATGCCTTTCCCACTTGGAAATTCGAGATGTCTCCTCTACCCTCCTAGCATTTTACGAGATCCACTGATCTCTTCTCATTTCTCACCTGGCAACCTACGATACCCCTGCCAGATATTTTTCCCTCATCACTGAGGTTTTCAACATACCTCAGCCACCTTTTTAACACATGTTGCTGCCCTCTAGCCAACAACTTCTAAACAAGCCACTTAGTTGTTCTCTTCAAAGGCCACTCATACCTCCAATGCACCTTTGCCTCCTGCTGCATCTTGAATGCTAGACTCTCCATCTCTTCCTTTATATCGCTGAGCTCTTTCTCCACTTCAGCTTTGGTTTTCTACTCGTGGTCTTTTCCTCGACCATGTTTATGACCTTTAGTAGCCATCTCCACCTTATCCTTCGCCTGAAATCTATAGACAAAAATTGGGCTCTAATACCACTCCTGGCACAAACCCCCTTCCCTCCAAAGGGATGCTCGACCTCCCTGTCTAGGATCGTTTAATTCATCAAACTGAATGGTTCGTTGGGCTCCTAGTGGGAATCAATTTAACTTGTCACATACCCTTCTACCTTTTCGGCGCAGGTTGTGTGGAAACCGCATACCCTCTCTTAGCGCTCTTCATATCTTAATGCCAACAGGTGCTAGCTTTCTATGCTAGGCTCTCTTCTTGATGTGACCACAACTAAGACCATGGGCCAGCTCCCTTCACGACTCCATGCTTCGAAACTTTCATGAGCTGCTTACTCCCCTTTTCTCTATTCCCAAATCAGTGAATCCTTCAGGACCAAATCTACAATCCACATTCTCCTCATGGTTGATGACTGAGATCAAATTGTGAGTTCAGACTTCACGAGTCCTCTCTTCTCTCAACTCTATCCTTCCCGATTTGTGAATCAGTGAAGTGTTGACTTCTCGCCACGTGTCCTATCTTAATGGACTACCAGGATTTCTTCAGCTCCTAGCTCTTCGGGTGTTCTTCTCCTTTTATTCTCCTCTGGAGTGACTTCCTCTGAAATATGTGGATCTCCGCCACGCGTCCTCCTAGATCCAACGGTCAAGAATCACTCCACACTTTTGCCTTCATGAAGTTTGAATTGTTCTCCTTGCAACTCTTTCGAAGTCTGAATCCTTGAACTCTCGGATCTACTTCCACTTGTCTACCTGGACGATGGACGATTTTATGGTCTTTGGGACTTCGGAAAGTCCTCAAATCCTTTGCACACTTATTGAACTTTTCCCTTTCGATACTTTAGGATATTCTTGAACTTCTTCTGCACTCCTTGCAGATTTCTGAGACTTTTCTCCGCTTGAAAACCTTCAAGGTTCCCCGTTCCTCTATGTCCTTCAGTGAAATTTCTCATTCCCTCCTGGTAGTTTCTCTCTCTCCCTCCTAATCTTGTAATATGGAATTACAGTCTCCTCGACACACTACTTTCACTTGGCTAAGATTTTCGATAGCTTCTCCCTTAGCCTACTTGAGCATATTAAGGCATCTCCTTTTCTTTGTCGATGCACTCTTGCAAAGCCTTCCTTCCTCGGAGTGTTCAACAACCTTGGGGTTCTCTTAAGGATTCCAACATTTCCACCCATGTTTCTCTTGTACGATCTCGTACTTTCTCTATGCTCTCCTGGAAACATGTTTTAGAGTGTTTAGTAACTCTAAAATGTGCTTCCCCCTACACAGTATTTATTTCTTGGGTATCTAACCACCTTGAAATTTCCTCCTAGCAGTTTCTCTTCTGACTCCACTCAGTTCAGACACGCACTCTTCGCATCGGCTCACAGAGTTTCCACACTTTTTCACACACTCCTTTCACTTAGCCTAGAGAACCAGACTTAATTTGACACACTCACAGATAGAAAACTATATCTCTATCCCTACAGACGATTTCTAACATTCATCTACAATTCAAATGCATACAAATGACATTCACCACAAAATATCCATTACACAAAAATTGATAATAGGAAAAAATGTCATTTTCTATTAATGGAAGAATGTTCATTACAATATGGGATTCCGAGCTACAACTGAGTCTCGACTCTCTATGTTTCTCTCCCTATCTCCTATGCATTTCTCCTCCTGGATATTTCTCTCTCTCTCTCTCTCTTTCTCTCTCTCTCTCTCTCTGTCTTTTTTATACTGGCAAAAATACAAGAGTTATACAATAGGGGCTCAACGAGCTTCCCTCCAAGGTAAACTAATGGTGTCAAATCACCATTCAAAATGCCTATCTAATGGGAAAATTACAATGAAGGAAATCTACTCCAAATCGGATGTAGATCCCTCCTACCATCAACCACTTAATGGAGACCTTATCTCTAGCTTGTGCGAAGGCACAACTTGGCTCTTCCAACCTGTTGGAATTAATTTGTTTTGATCACGCCTTAGATTCTTGAAGGAAAAACGAGAGGGTGACACCTCTCCCTTCCTTGAATGCGCACCATGCGTGTCAATCGGTTGGCGTGTGCTGAGGTGGAGCGATGCTCCTGCATCAAATAATCGTATCATTTATTGTAGCATATGGTTGGATGTGTTTCATTTCTCCTTAGAGTACAAATATGGAAAAGATAACTATTTGGATGATCTAATTACCAACGAAGGATTGAAGATGGAAACCTGGAAGATGATGAGAAAAGTCTATGGTTATCCTTAATGTCTAGTTAATTACTTCATTGATCCTTTAATTAGCTTAGTTAAGAGGAGTACATGCATTGGAATTATTTTACACTATGTAATTAATTCAATGAGTACTGGATATCCCTCTATGTATTTTTGGAATTCTCTAAAATTTGTAACAAGTTGATTTGGTAAGCATCATCCTAAGGAAGGACAAACATTTATTTGTGGTTTTGAGACTTGGTGGTCATACAATGACTACTATAATTTGTATCGTCTTATCCAATATGAAGGGGTCATCAATTTTACATGTGAATGTGAAGACATGGCTACATATACTTGGTCACCATGTATTTTCTTAAACACCCATCAGGTCTGTCCTAGAGTTCCAACATTATGAGAGCAAGAAATTTTGACTTCATTCACTTACTCCAGGAAGAAATGATGACAAGGAGACAATGTCAGGCATGGATAAGTTTTGATATCAAGTTTGATGGGAGATACCTACACCATATCCAAGGACCTATTGAGAATATTGAACCATATTGGCAAATTGGATCCGAATTTTATTCTTACATTATAGCCTTAGGTGAAGAAGTCCCTCCAGACTTAACTACCTCTCCATTTAGTTTTTGTTTTACTTCTCTTTCAATCATAGCAGTAAGATTTTTGGATCCCGAAAATAATATCTCAGATGATGACTCTTTCAAGGGATATTCATCTAATGTAGCTGAAATAGACTACTGATTCATTTGTACATATGAGGAAGCAATGTTGGCTTCCCTAAAGAAGAAGAAGAAATAGAAATGACTAAGCATAAAAGAGAAGCAATTTCTTTGGCACATGTTCCAGATGAATCTCTTCAACTTTTTCCTCCATAATAGATAAGTGAAGACTCTTTAAAAATACATTCTCAATGACTAAGAATGCTTGGATTGAAACATAGGATTCTCATTACTATCACTTCAAATTTTCCTGGATACAAGCAATATCAACTAGATGCACAAATAGACACGGGATCAATAATTTCATGTGCTAGGTACAATTATGTCCTTGGTTATTTCTGGGAAGAGTATGGAACCGAATCCATAGATATAAATCATAAGATGATATATATCAAACATAGAGACGAGATACTTCCTATAAGTCTTATTGGAAGAACAAATCATTACACATTACTTTCATATGACTCTGGTTGTGATGTTCTCTTAGGACACGACTTTGTGAATCAATGCCTACCTTTTATTACAACTCAAGATATTATTACATTTCTTATAAGCAATAAACCTTTTTAGATTCCTACCAAATCTCAATATCTTGAAGGAATCAAAATAGATCAGAAAAATACGCCTCCAGAAATGATCCCTCAATCAATTGAAAATTTGATGAAGATTAAGAAAATATGTAAACATGCAAATATTCATGGCCAATTTGTTTTGCAACTAGTTGTTGACAAGATAAAGAAACAATGTACTTTAGAGCATCCAAATTCTTAATGGAGTAGGGAACAATACTTTGTGGACCTACCATATAGATAAAATAATTCATGAACTCCAAAAAAGTCTTTTACAAATCAATTGCCTCCCACTAAGATATAATACTGCAAGCAGGAGATTACAAAACTCCTACATAGAAAATTGATTGAACCAAGTAGAAGTCCACGGGATTGCTTAGTATTTTATGTCAATAAGCACTCAGAACAAAAACTTGGAAAACCAAGGATGGCGATCAACTGTAAGACCTCAAATGCATCACTTATGCCTATCAGGTATCCATTACCCTCAAAAGAAGCTATCTTTACCAAAATAGTTAACCATCATATATTTAGTAAATTTGATCTGAAGAGTGGTTTCTGAAAGATTGGAATAGTACCTAAGAATATGTATAAAACATGGTGGAAAAATGGTGATAGGAATTTTTTTTGAGTATGGTTGATTTTTGATATCAAGTTTCATGGAAGACATCTGCACCAAATTCAGGGACCTATCAAGACTATCGAGCCATCTTGGAAAATTGGATCAAAATTTTATTCTTACATTATAGCCTCAGACAAAGAAGTCCCTCCAGACTTAATTGCCTCTCCATTTAGTTTATGTTTCACTTTATTGAAATCATAGCACCGAGATTCTTATATCCTAAAAGTAATATCTCAGATTATGATCATTCTTTTGAGGGATATCCATTTGGTGCAGCTAGCATGGACTAATGATTCCTTTGTAGATTCCTCTTTAGAGATCGGATATACAGAGTGGGTGTGTGAGTCATATTTGAGTTTGGAAACACACGTTCCCGCATATTATAGTACTTCAAGGGCATGCAATAATGTTGATAAATAAGAACTTGATAAATTTCACAAGCGCTTGATCATCAATTATTTGTTGTCTTTGTTTTCTTCTCTTATCTAAGTACTTTTTTGGTACAATATTTTAGATATATTTTAGTACGTAATCATTATTTAAATATGAAATCTCCTCTAACACTTTCTTCTTTCCACATAAATCATGGGCCAAATTCCCATGTTTTCAAATAGTTTCAACGAAGATTCTCTAGAAATGACAAACACGTTCATCGAAACTTCATTGATGCAATACTATGACAACAATGATGAAATCTACGATCATGATGGTATAAAAATGAATGATCTTCTCTTGGTTTCAAGAATAATTTATCCTCTACTAAACAAGGCCAACCACGTGATGGTGGAAGCTCATATGGCCCCTCCCCTCCCCCTCACATCACTCTCGATTCCTCAATACCCAATCTATAAAATAGAAAATAATTGAAAGCAACAGAGTAAGATCATGCATAGAAACTACCAAAACAAAACTTAATGAAGGTAAATGAAATTATGTGTTTGTAAATGATATTTTTAGCTTACCACGTACTCTAGTATATTGGAGACTATTTTCAGGTTTCACATAATAATTAAACAACATGTAACATAGGATATAAAAATGTTGCATAAAACCTAAAAACATGTAATTAACCCATGACATAAGTAAATTATTTTAAGAGAATAATTCATATAAATTAAAATATATAGTCACGTACCTGATCCAACTCAACATCTGTATCATCCTTATTCTATATCTTCTTCTTCATTGAACTCGATATCTGTATCATCATCCGGTTCAGAAACGGTGTTGAAAGGATTGGTGATATCATCATCGTCATCAATGTCATTTTCAAGCATATTTTCATCGACATCATCATCAAGAACTACGTTGTATCCTATGCATGGATCATGATATTATTTGTCTTTTTTTTTTCAACCCTGCATGATCTTCCGGCTCTGTCTGGTCTGTTGAATCATCTTCTTCTTCAATATCATCTTCTTCCTGTACATGAGTATACTTAACTGGTCTTCCTCTTGGATCATATATAACAAAAAATGACCAATCCCTCTCACCTGGAACATTTGAGTAAAATACTTGTTCACATTGGCCTGGAAAAACATAGCGATCATATCCTCTTTCAAACACTGTTGTTTTAATCATCGAAAATCCATTGGAATGTTGAATAACAGTTATTTCCTCATCGCGTTCATGGATTCGTAACCTATACCATTTGACGTCAAATAGAACTAATTTGAAGGAATTAAAGTCACACTCCAGTATATCATTCAAATACCCATAATATATATTTTCATATTCTTAGGGATGTTTGTCACTCCTAGAGGAAACACTAATGACATGGAATACTACAGTTATCCCACTATCATAAGTTTTCATGGTTTCATCCAACTGTTTGATGCAAAATTTACGACCATTTCACCACATAGCCTTGCGGCGTTTCCACTACAAGATGTCAGATATGTAAAAGATTCATTTTCAATTAATAAATTAACAAATTTATATAACTTGGAAAGTATCTGAAAAAGACAGTACACATGTAGTCACATTAATATAATATAAAATAACTAAATAAAATGGGTGAATTTGCTTTCCTGTCCATCTCTCAAACCATATGATAAATCAATTTCCCTTTGCGTAACATTGGCATCTTTGTTACGATGAGCTTCTCTAACCAATTCAGACAGTCATTTCCATGATAACCTATGACCATGATGTTATTTACATCTTTCAATCCATACATTCATCTAGTCAATATTGTTTGCAATGTATAAATGCAATGCATCCCAATCTTGAGAAACTAAATAAAAAAATCATAATTCACCAATATTAAATATTAGTTATAACCATGGTAAATATTAATAATTGATGAAATAACAAATATTAATATATTAATGAGTATGATCATATACACAAAAAATGAAAATTTACATGTATTAATACAAATCTCCAAAATTAGTAATATATTACCTCTCATTTTTTTCATTCTACCTTTCCACAATAGGTGCTCTTGATCTTCAATTTTTTTGATGGAGTTCACATCCCAAATGTGATCCACTACATGCATAGTTGGCGTTGATAATTTAGGAAGATATTGACTAATATACACCATGGATTGATATACCATATATCCCTTCACCATAGAACCCTCAGGACATGCTCTTTGTCTAACCAAAGCCTCCAATGATTTCAAGTGCCTCTCCAACATCCACATTGACCTTGTGTGTATAGGTCCACACATTTCAAGCTCCTCAACTTGGTGTATGAGGTAGTTTACTTGTGCATTGGAAATTTTTGGAGGTATATACTTTTTCATTTCACACATTAGCCAAGGAATTTATCTCTTCCAATAATTTATATCATCTTCATAGATTTCTTTCAATGACAACCATCTACATGAGATCATGACACAAGAAAATAACATGTTTCAACATAACATAATATATATTACATTACAAGTAAAACACATGCCATTAAGTACAACAACAAATTGAAAGAACATTTTGCATATAAATCACAACTAATTACCTCATGTATTTGCCAAGATCATATATAACTTGTTTGACATTGTTGTCAAAGTTATTTGGGAGAGATAGCGGTAGCACATACTCTAACAAAAAAAATGAATCGTTATTTGTTTCGACCAAAGTAGACAAAAAAAAAAAAAAAAACTTAAAATATGTATAAGACCAATATATAAATATGTATACCAAAATTCTTACCTTAATGAAGGTATGCCAATCATGTGTTTTTACCCTACCAAATTCACCTTTCTTCGTTAATATATTATTTATGTTTGAAGCAAAACCTGTGGGAAATTTAATTCTTTGAATGATCTCTTTTACATCATTCCTTTGTTTCTTTGTTAATAAACATGGAAGGTTATTTCGGTCTCCATCGCTATTTGATTGGATCACACTTCGCATTGCATGATTGGCTTCTTGAATGCTAGTACAAATTTTGACAATTTTTTCTTTATCCCTCCTACAATCTAAGATTCGCCATAATGTTTCTGTCACATTCTTCCCGATATGTATTGTATCAAACAAATGAGCTATTTTTAGCCCATCATAGTAGGGAAAACTCATGAATTGAGTGGGATAACATTCATTCCTCGTGGAAGCCCATTATTAATACCTTCATGATGGCAGCCTTCATGAAGCATAAAACAAATCACAACAATAATTATCAAATACGGTAAAATAAATTCAATGATTAAAATAAAAATTCAAAACATTACATATACGATACATAAATAAATTGTGTACCTTGATGATTTCTATTATATTCCAACCTCCATAGGTGAGGTGTCATTCTTC
>ML778975.1:1429317-1468559 GCA_009831015.1 Picea engelmannii
GAGATTCGCTATTTTAAAAATGATTCGCCCAAATTCTATAGGATTAAATTATTTTACCTTAAAAATCGCCAAAATTTTATAAAAACTATATTAAATCCTTAGAAATTTGAATATTTTTACAAAAATATCGCTAAACATTTATAATTGGCATATGAAGGATTAGTAAGATTCACCAAGGTTTCTACATTTTAAAATAAATTTCCATCCTTAAAATCATCCCTGCACAACATTGAGGAATGTTGCTCAAAACAGTCATTGGTGGCCCAGATCAAAGACAAGGAGCCAAACCATGATTTAGAATTTGATTATGAAAATACTGGTAAAAGATAGATCATTGACACAAACCCCACTTCTATTGTTGCGACTGGAACAATTCAACCAGAAGAACCAACAGATCCTAAAGTGGGGGAATGCCTTTTTCATTCACAAATTTGGGTGAAGGGGACCCCACTAAATTTTATTTTTGATAGAGGAAGCCACAATAACCTCATCTCACTTGAGTTCATCAAACAATTGGGATCATCGACAACACCACACCCACAACCATACAACATCAAGTGGCTTTGCCAGGGAAGAGATCTTTGTATCAACCAACGGTGTTGATTGTCATACGACATCCAAACCTTCAAGGATGAGGTATAATGTGATGTTTCCCCACTGGATGTATGTGATGTTCTCTTGGGCCAACCATATATGTGGAAGTGCCATGTTGTTTATGAGTCTTGACCCCGCAGTGTCATTGTTTCTCTAGGGGTCAACTCTACAAAATACTAGAGGTATTTTTGACTAGTGTTCCACCTAAATAGTGCCGCAAGGTAGTATCTCATACTACAAAATTTAGCTTCTTCACAATTTGTTCAAAAGGTGAACAAAAGGATAATACAACCACTACAACCTCGACCCAAGCACCTTCTATCCAACAGATCCAGGTCGACAAGATTGCAACAAAGTGTAAAGATTCCTTCTACACATAGGCATCTCATGTAGCCAAAATGGTTAAAAAGGTCCAACCTTTCCAACCACATGTTTGTGACAACCTTCAACAAGCTAAGCAACACAACTTCTCCAACAAGGAAAACAACTCATCAAGATGCAGATTCAACAAACACTTTTCCCTCTCCCTCGGGCACTCAATGCAATGGATACCATTTCTTCCTAAGGATGGAGGATTGATCCAGGAGGATATTGGTGCCCACCCACCTTTTCCAATTGGCTCAAAACAATTTTTTGGCAATTTTGGTAATTTACTATTTTTAGCAGTTTTTAACTTTCGGGGCCATTTTGAGGGCCTAAATGAAGGTTTTTTGGGATAGATCTTCTCAATTATAACCAAAGTCTCTAATTCACCCCCCTAAATGAATCTCCTCAACGATACCTTTCCAACGAGCTATTGTGCATCCCAAACAGAGATCATATGCCAAAGTTATGCCCCCGGGAAGTTGATACACCAAATTACCCAAAACGAGGTCCACAAAACTGTTGGATTTTCATCTTCCAGGGTTAGGGTTTTGGATTTTATTTATGATAAAAAGGGCTTTGGAGCTTCATTGTAAAATCATCTTCTTGCTAATGCGAGTAGCAGACACATCTCTTCTCAGAGATAAGTTGTCACCATTCTAGCGAGTCTTTCACTTTGTTTTTTACAGTCTTTGTACATTTTCGCTCATTAATAGAAAATTGTGTATTACTGTATCTCTGTGTTTATGGTTTCATCTCTAATACATTTATGTTATATTATTGAATATCTGAGATATCTCTATACATTTCTTTATTATATCTCCGTTCTCATTTCATGCCGAAAATAATCCAGATCATTTTTTTAGGGGGCATGGAACTTAAACAAAAGGACAACATGGAGGGGGGTGCATGGGCCATGGGACCTGTTGATTTTGTATCTTTAGGAGGTATTCCCACAATATTCCAAGGTTTCAAGCATGTGGTAATATTCATTGGCACCATATTATCCTTTCGGTTTGGTGAAAATCCCCTTGGATTTGAGTGGAATCTTCATGGGTTTTGTGATGGGATTTATGGACTTGTGTCAGGGATTTACACCCACAAGGAAAGCCTAATTTGATGTTGAATTGTGGAGGGGATTCTATGGTGACTCCCAAGGATTGTATATAAATGAGAGAGATCATTGTGACATCTCATTGTATCATAGTGTGGCATCATGGAGTTAGCATAAGTGAGTAAACACTTATGCTAAGGAGTATGGAGTTTGTGGAAAGGAGACTTTTGTGCCTAGACGATCTAGCCTAGGGTTTCTGGATCAAAATGTGAAATTAAGGAAGGACGCACGTGTGAAGAAAACTATTTTTTTGAGGTCATATGTGGTTAATTTACAGAAGGGCGGAGCACATATATATGTGGGTTGCAGGAGGACAAATCATGTATAGGATATACACATGTTGCGGAGGAGAAAATCATGTATATACGTGGGTTTCTAGTAAGGTGAATCGTGTATCTGTGTTTTGGGAAGGTACATATCAGTACATGTTGACAGGTGATATTAGGATGCCATACAATTGATCTACAACATTATTTTTTGTAGAGGATATTTCCAGATATTGCTGAGGTTTGTCTTTCTAATTTGTATGGTTATTAAAGAACAAGGTTGTTCTCAATTTTGGTGATTTTGGAGGACAAAGTTGTCCTCAGATTTTGGTGATATTTTTTTGGTTGGGAGGGTTGGTTTTTCCCTCGGGATTTATGATATTAAAAATATTACAAAATTAAATTGTGTCTCATCATATTGATGATTCATCTATGATCTTATTGTATTTTTTGTTGTGTTAAAGTATTTATACATATTGGTGTGTTTATTTTTACAGTTCAATTAGGTGAATTGTGTATAACTGTGGAAACAACAGACCAAACCTTAGGTGCAGTAAAATATAACATGGTATCAGAGCTTGGGATTCAAAGTGAAGAGGATCATCTTGAGAGAAATTTTTTGGTCAAAATACTAGAAGAGTATTGTACTTGTTCTTGTTCCGGGAAGGTCACCATGGAAACATGGGTAGTGGATAGAAAAGCTTCTCGTCATATGACAAGGTCACATAAATCACTCATGACTCTAATAGAGAATAACTCACAATTGCAGGTGCAAATTGGAGATAATGCCAAGTATGCAGTTAAGGGAGTTGGAACAACTTCATTTTAGCTGAATTTTGGAAAGCCTCTCAATATGAGTGAAGTATTGTATGTACCTAGACTGAAGAAGAATCTACTATATCTCTGCCATGGAGGTTAGAGGGTATGCAATGACATTCATTGATGGGAGGTTCTTACCCAACCAAATAGTTTGAGTCTTTATTCAACATAAGTCATTGGAACTCGTGATGGCAGTATTCACAAGTTAACATGTCAATCAAATTAGGCCTTGGTGCATGACAATGATAACCGATGTAAGCTTTGGCATAGGATATTGGGACACTTTCATCACCAAGATCTACCAGTATTAAGAAACATGGTCACAGGTCTCCCAGAGTTCAGAACTGAGCATCAAGGAGTATGCATAGGTTGTGCACTTGACAAGAATGTCAAGGATGATTTTCAAAGAATTAATAGTATGTCCAAGAGGATTTTGGACCTAGTACATTAAGATGTGATTGGACCAATGCCAGTTCCATCTATGGGTGGTCGTCGGTACTATGTGATTTTAATTGATGATTGTTTCAGGAGGAAATGGGTTTACTTCATGAAGAATAAGGATGAAGTCTTCAGTCGATTCAGGGAGTTCAAGGCTCTGGTGGCAAATCATATAGGGAAGAAGATCAAGGTCCCTAGGTTATAAAATGGGGGCGAGTATACCTTCAACAAATTCAAGAAATTTTGTAAGAAAGCAGGGATTAATAGCGAGACTTCGGTACCTTACAATCCTCAACAAAATGGGGTTGTAGAGAGGAATAACTGGACCATAATTGAGGCCTCCGGGGTAATGTTGCATGACCCAGATCTACCCTTAGATTTTTGGGTAGAAGCATGCAACAAGACAATTTATGTTAAAAACAAGACTCCTCATAGGATCTTGGAGGACAAGAATCGAGAGGAGGAATTCACAAGAGTGAGACCATAGATAGGGAATTCGAGGATCTTTGGTTATCTAGTATATATTGATGTTCCTAAGGAGAAGAGGACGAATTTAGAACATTATGGGAGGAAGGGTACATATGTGGCTCTTATGTGGCTCATATGTGTCTCTTATGAGTAACATTATTGATTCCGAGTAGGAAGCAATAGGCTAGCAGGTTTGGAAGGATTCCATGATGGAGGGGTACCAATCCATCATGAAGAATGACATATGGGATATAGTTCTGAGACCAAAAGGGAATTCGATAGTAACTTCCAAATGGATCAACAAGATCAAGCATACTGCATATGGAAATATAGAGAAGTATAAGGAAAGGTTTGTAGCAAGAGGGTTCTCCCAAAAAGAGGGAGTAAACTATGAGGATACCTTTTCTCCAGTGTCCAGGTATACTTCTATTAGGATGGTTATTTCTCTCACTTTAGTCATGGGGTGGAAAATTCATCAAATGGATGTGAAGACATATTTCCTCAATGATTTAATTGAGGAGTAGGTGTACATAGATCAACCTCGGGGATTTGAGGTACATGGGAAGGAACCTCATGGATTAAATAAATCCTTATATGGACTCAAGAAGGCACCTAGAGCATGGCACTCAAGGATTGACAAGTATTTACAGAGATTGGGCTTCACTAAGAGTGAAGAAGACCCCAACATATATCTCTTACAGGTTGGTAAGAGTCTTCTTATAATGGTATTATATGTCGATGATATATTCCTCATAGGTGATGATGAAAACATTTCCAAATCCAAGAAGGATTTGGATTCGGAGTTCGAGATGAAAGGCATTGGGTTGATGCATTACTTCCTGGGATTATAGGTGTGGCAGTAGCCATGAGAGATATTTCTTAGACAAGGGAAGTATGTAGTTGAGATACTGAAGAGATTCAGAATGACGGATTGTAAGTCCATGTATACACCTATGACCACCGATCTGAAAATTCTAGGAGCTTCAGATTCAGACTTGGTGGATCCCATGATGTATAGGCAATTGATTGGTTCATTGATGTACCTGGTTAACACCAGGACAGATATTTGTTTTGTTGTCAACACCTTGAGTCAGTTCATGGTTGAGCTGAGGTAGGTGCATTAAGTGGAAGAAAAACATGTGCTCAGGTACCTCCGGGGTATAGTTGGATTTGTTCTAAGATATTTTGGGACCGATGGAGTGAGACTGCATGGATATTTAGACTCAGATTGGGCAGATAGTGCAGTTGACAGGAAGAGTACTTCTGGTGCTTGCTTCATTTTGGGAGCAACAATAGTTTCTCGGTTCGGTAAGAATCATACGTCTGTGACACTTAGTTGAATAGAGGCAGAGTATATGGAATATAGTTTGGTGAGTTGTGAAGATATTTCTCTTCACAATCTTGTTGCATGGTTATTTGGATAAGAGTTGGATCATATCGTGATTCACTATGACAATCAGAGTTGTATCAAACTCTTGGAGAACCCGATGTTTCATGACAAGTAGAAATAGATTGAGATCATATACCACTTCATCAGAGAAAAGGTGCAGAAGGGAGTTGTGAAGCTAAAACACTTTTCCACAGACGAGTAGATTGCAGATATTCTCACCAATCCTCTAGTGAAGGGGAATTTTGTGTACTTCAGAGACAAGCTAGGAGTGGTAGAGAATACCTCCCTTGCTAAGAGGGAGTGTTTATTTTGTAGCTTCAAGAGGGATTCCCAGAAGAGGCCAAGGTGTCAGGCATGTGGGAATCTTTGTTGGCACTAGATTAGCCATTTGGTTTGGTGAAAAACCCTTGGATTTGAGTGAGGGATTTATGGGTTTGGTGATGGGATTTGTGGGCTTGTGTCGGGGATTCACACCCACAAGGAAATCCTAATTTGATGTTGAATTGTGGAGGGGCTTCTATGGTGACCCCCAAGGATTGTATATAAAGGAGAGAGGTCATTGTGACATCTCATTATATCATAGTGTGGCATCATGGAGCTAGCATAAATGGGTAAACACTTATGCTAAGGAGTATGGATTTTGTGGCAAGGAGACTTCTGCACCTAGGTGATCCGGCCTAAGGTTTCTGGATCAAAATGTGAAAGTAAGGAAGGATGCATGTATAAATAAAAATGAGTTTCTAAGGTCATACGCGGTTTGCAAAAGGGTGAAGCACGTATACATGTGGGTTGTATGAGGAAAAATCGTGTATAGGGTATATGCAGGTTGCATAGGAGAAAATCATGTATATACGCGGGTTTCTAGTAAGGTGAATCACACATTTGTGTTTTGGGCAAGTACATATTAGTAAAAGATGACACGTGACGTCAACATGCCCGCACAAATGATCTACATCATATTTTTGGGTAGAGGATATTTCCAGATATTGTTGAGGTTTGTCCTTTCAATTTGTATGGTTATTGGAGAACAAGGTTGTTCTTAGTTTTGGTGATTTTGTAGGACAAGGTTTTCCTCATATTTTGGTGGTATTGTATTGGTTGGGAGGGTTGGTTTTTCCCTTAGGATTTTTGATATTAACAAGATTACAAAACTAAATTGTGTCTCATGATATTGATGATACATCTATGATGTTGTTGTATGTTTTGTTGTGCAAAAGTATTTAGGCATCTTAGTGTGTTTATGTTTACAATTCAATTGGGTAAGTTGTGTATAATTGTGGAAACAATAGACCAGACCTGAGGTGTAGTAAAATATAATAGACACTCCCCTCCATGAAAACTTAAAGAATTTATTACAACCCTTCCCCCACTTTATACATACTTTGACATTATTTAAAAAACCTTCCTCCACGTCATGAACCAATTTTCTTTGACTCTTTTAAATTTATATTTTAATCTGAATTATTTTAATTTAAATGAATTTAAAATTAAATAATTGTTTATATTCAAATAATTTTAAATTAAATAATTTTAAATCGAAATAATTTATATTTTGTTCAATGCAACTTTTGCGTATGGGCATGAAACAAAAGATGCTATAACCAATTACCTTGTTGAAGGAGATCTTGATGCTACCTAATGTCATTTCGAACTCTCATAACTTACTCATACGACATCTGATTTGGGTACCACTTTTTTGTGATGTGAAGAGCACAAAGAGATGCTTTTGGTGATATAACTGGCCATGCCACTCAAACATTATGTTGGTGTCACAACTGACGAGGCTGGTTTGGGAAAGAACTCTCTGGCGATAGTTTTGACACTTTCGAGCCTCGAATTTCGATTCTGTCAATTACGTTGGAATTGTAATTGCATAAATAATACAATTGCACTGCTTTGCGGACAAAAAATTGCAATAAAAGGTGTTTATTAACAAAAGTTCAGGTCTTGATCTTGTTTCCTCTTTGCCTGAATTCAGTTCCAACAACCCCTGTGTTTTGTGTGTTATACAAACTCTTGATTCATCCATTGGAGATGAGTTCATCTGTTAGTGGTTCAAAAATATAATCCCATGAATATAGCCAACTGATGTTTGGATCACTTGACCCTGTTTAGGAGCTGGGAGGGCCAATTTTCTTCTCAAGTGTAATTCAAAGCTAGCGTAAGTGTTATAGATGTTGCAATTAACCCACCTTATGATAAACAAGACTTTCATGATCATGGTTAGTCATAAAAACAAGAAACACAAAATATATATGTTGGTATGGTATGCGTAATGAAGGTTATTGGTAACACAAGTAGACTTTCCCAAATTATGGAAATACTCAATTACGACTGCAAAATAATATAGATTAAGAGAGGTAGGCTTCATTCATTATTTATCTAGTCAGGAATGAAATGCTTAATCATCGAAAATGATAGAAAACTTATTGATGGGTGCACCGAGAAGGATCTGAGTTGGAGGAGAATAGGAGAGGTCTCAAGATGAAGGTGTGTCTTACTGACAAGGTCTATGTCAACAAGGAAAAGAATATCACTGTTGATATGCTCGATGTCGATGAGGTTTTGACATCTCTCTGCTAGTACATAAATGACATAAGAGGGAAAATCACTGACAAGAAGTTTATCAGAGAGAAAGAGATGAACCTCGTTGATACACTATGCATCAAAGATAAATTAATCAACTTTGATGATACATGATATATCGATGAACATGAGGTGAGACTCACTGATACGCCATGCATCGATGAGGATGAGAGAAAGTGTATCGACATATCAACGATGGTCATACCATCTACATCGGTATGCAAAATGTAGCGTATCAGTGAATCTTATCAGAACTCAGTCGATGTATCGACAAAGTTCGTTGGAAGGTGGCTGGTGCTTTGAAAATTTTGTTGGAAATTTTCCAGTACATTAAACTTTGAGATAAAAAATATTGAGTGTTGTGGCCTTTCCAGTGTCGAAGAGTTCGTCATGAACTCATCGGTATTGCCTGTGTCACCGAGTTCGTCACAAACTCCCTGATATTACTAGAGTCCAAAAAATTTGAAAGGTAATAAATCTTTTAAGTGAAGGATTGAAAGGTTTCAATGAATATAAAAAAATGTGAGTTGATTTTTCAACAAGTTGAGAGAGTCTGAGAGGGTTTCAAGTAGAAACTTTTAGTAGGTGGGCCCAATTTCTTCTCTTAGGGAAAATGAACAAGAAGAAATTAGGGAGGGTTTTGTGTGGGAAAAACACGTTAGAAAGGTCTCAGAATATAATTTCTAACCATATAACCTATTCTCCCATTTGAGCTAGGTATATAGGGTAAAAATGCCTTCAAAGATAGGGTATCTAAACTGAACATCAAAATCTCAAAAACAATATTTCCACCAATCTCCATCTTGCAATATTTATCTTGGTCATCTGTAGTCTCCCTCTGTGTTTGACATCAATGAAAACAATATTTATAACTATCTCCCCCTTTTTCATTGATGGCAACCCTTAGTCAATTATGATACTCCTCATGTCTACAATTTTCCTTGGGTCTAGAATTCTTCCTCTATCTACAACTTTCCTTGTGTCTGCAATTCTTCCTCTATATACAACTTCTCCTCGTTTGACATCAATGGAAAAGGGCTTCTCCCCCTGATCTTGTGCTTCCATTTACTGATAATATGAGATAGATATCACTCCCATACTATAATTTTATCCTTTGACTTCATCGAGTATGTATGCATCACTTGAGATTATGTTTACATTTGCCACTAATCTTCTTGAAGTTGCTTTCCTTATCTCACACCCTTTATAATGAAATGTGAGGTTGTAACCTTAATCACACATTTGATTAACACTTAGAAGATTATGCTTTAACCCTTCAAAATACAATACATTATATGTATTAGTCTTTCCATTATCAATATTAACAGTACCTTTTCCAACTATCCTTGCAGAAGCATTATCTCCAAAAGTAAATTTGCCTCCTTTTTATTCCTTCAAGGTGAGAAACTTATTCTAGTCCCCTATCATGTGTTCTGAACATCCACTTTCAATGTACCATTGGTTCCCTTTATTTTGAGCATAAAGTGCAAGCTACATTCTTCCTTCTTCGGTTCTTATTGCTTCCTTTTCCTTACCCTAGTGTATTCTTCTCTATGCTTGGTAAGAACATCTTCTTCCTTGTTTTTTTTAGGGGATCCAACTATATTGCTTCTATAGTAACATGCTATGTTCCCATAGTTATTTCAATTGTAACATTCAATATTGTAATCAAGTATAAGAGAAAATGAATTGTAGTTTTTGTTAGCAAACCCATGAGAACTTTTGGTTTTTTTTCTCACATAATCATCCTTTGAGGTCTTATAAGAACCTATATTTATATCTCTCACATGATTATTTCTTGCATAAGCTCTACAATATATTTCCTTATCACCAAAATTATTGCAAGAAAAACAATATCCAAGAAAGAGATTTTGGTACTGGGTTGTGAAAGGCCTTCTTAGTGGAACAACTCTTCTGAACTCATTCTTCTTATTCTTGTGAGAAGAATTAGGTTTCTGTTGGTCATGATTTTCTTTCTTGTTGTTTCTTTCATTGTTTATTGATCCTTTGAGAATGTTAGAATATCTATTAGGATTTTCTTCATTTTCCTTTTCTAACGGCTCTGTGACCATAGTGCTTGCATCTCCCTTGGGGGATTTTTTTTTTTTTTTTCGTAGCCAAGACTAGTCCTAATGAATGGTTTCCTTTGGAAACTAAGGATATAATTTAAATTTTCAGTGCTTTTTTCAAACTTCAACTGAGTATTTGACTTATTCAATTCCTCTTTTAATTAGACAACTTTAGACTCTAACTTCTCACATGTTTCTTCCTTTTCTTTGAGTTGACTTTTCACTACTTCTTCTATACCTTTTGCTTCTTCTAGATGAATCTTCAGGATAATAATGATCTTCTTTGATTATTCAAGATCACGATCCTTCTTTTCATGTTTATGCAATTGCTCCATCTTCTTTATTTTCTTTTTCCTAAGCTTGTATTTTTCTTCTAAGGAACTAATGAGTTCTGCTTCAATATTTTTTTCTTATGAATTTGGATTTTCTTTCTGTTATCTTCATTTTCTTCATCATCGGGATTTGTTTCCATGGTTATGGAGAGAGCTTCTTCTTCATCATCCCTATCTTCCCTTTCTTCATATGGACATTTAGAAGAAAAAGTTCCTATTCTACCACAATCAAATCATTTGAAGGGTATCTTACCTTTGTATTTTCCATGTCCTCCTTTTAGCTTTCTCACAAATTGTAATTCTTTTGTCCCTGATTAAGAGCTGGAACAATCACCATATCTCTCTTCATAAATGTTTTCTATCTTGTCCCAAATATGTTTCACTGATGTACACTTCATTACCTTGAAAATATTAGAACCCAATAGGCCACTTAATATGACATCTATTGCTTTTGCATTGTTTTCACTTGACTCCTTCCTAGCTTCATATGTATAACCTATTGTCACTGATTCCCAAATACCAAATCCAAGGGCCTTCAAATATGTCTTCATTCGTATACTCCATGATGCATAGTTTTTTCAATCAAACAAAGGAGATCTGTTTGTAGGGAGATCTTACTTACAATCCATATATGCTCAGGATCTTCCTTCCAATGGTTAAATTGTTTCTAAAGGAACCTGATCTGATACTGATTGTTGAACTTATGATTACAATGNGTGAATCAATACAATATAATTTTTACTTGATTTAACCATTCATCAATCATTCATTAGATGAGAAACAATGATCACATATAAAATCAAATTACAATGCATAGAGTTTAACATGGAAATCCAATCAGGAGAAAACCATAAAACTTATCTTTATAAATTCATGTAGGCACCAACCTTCCATTACAATATTTGTAGGCACCAACCTACTAGAGACAACAATCCCCTCACCTAAGAACCAACTTAGCAACACCTATAGGCACCAACCTAATGTTACAATATTTGCAGGCACCAACCTGTTGTAGACACCATTCCCCTCACCTGAACACCAAATCAACAACACATGTAGGTACCAACCTATTAGAGACACCGATGAGCACCAACTCAACAAGATATTATGTAGGCATCGACCTACTAGAGACACCAATATCCTCAACTGAGCACCAACTTAGTAAGACATGTATAGACACCAATATAAGATCTTCATACACATATTTCTTCTTACTTCACCTACATACTTCATACTTCATGCATTTCACAACATCATCATGCCCATAGCTTCAAACCCTATTCATATTTAGCCTTTATTCCCTAGCAAGCCTCCTAACAACATTCCCAAAATATGATTCCAAACTGTAGCATCACAACATCAAAACAATGCACTTTGCAACATCACAAACCTTCATTACTTCATAGTGCACCTTAAGAACAATAAAACCCCTCACACTTATATTTCACACATTTAGATCCCAAAAAAACACCTTAGCTCTTTTAGCGCACCTCAGATCTCTTCTACACACCTCAAATTTGATTGCTGTCTTGGATTCTCTACAATTGCGCACATCCATCATGTATTTATAGTATTTTTTGCCTTGTTTTTAGGGCCAACTTGTAAAGACTATCTAAGACGACATGAATTTTTTGGTTGGGTTGTCTACTAAAAAATTCATATCTCCTCATTCCTAGGGAGTTAGAGGGAATTCCGTATACCATTGGAAAGGTCTAAGAATAAGATTTCCAACTATATAACCTATGCTCCCATTTGATCTAGGTATCTAGGGTAAAAATTCCTTCAAAGATAGGGTATCCAAATTGAGCATAAAAAATCCAAAAAAATTATTTCCAACTATATCCATCTTGCAATATTTATCTTGGACATGTTTAGTCTCCCCCTATCTTTGAAATCAATGACAAAAATATTTCCAACAAGAAGTCAGTTCCAAGGTTGCAGTTGGGGAGGTGGATCATTATTCTAGGTTGTATACATTTTCTCATTTTGTTCATAAATCTGATTGTGTTACTCTTATAACACATGCAAATGAAGAAAGTAGAGAAAAATCATATGACAAGTTCGAGGAAGGCCCCTTGCATGCACTCCAAGAGGAATTAGTTGCACCTTTTTCTCCCTTTTCAAAGGAAGATCTTCGAGATGATTTTACACATTCTTTGGATCATAGTTTTAATCATATTTCAAAATATGATTTAGACGACCATCAAAAACCTATTGCATATCCAAATTTCAAGCTAGGGAGGGCACATTATACTCTACAGGAAACTAGTAAGCTAGTGGAAGAAATTGCCAAGTCATAGGGACCTAGTTATCATTTTTTTGGTACTCCACTAACACTCATTATTATTGTAAGAATGTACAATTCTCAACAAACATCCAAGGGATTCTCACATTATGGGACAAGATAGATCCGAGGAAATATACATGATGGGGTTCTTGACTTACGACACCATCCTTCTTCATAGAAACTACATAATAGACATAGTATGTATTATATTTTGAGGGGGGCTTTTCTTCCCACTGGGTTTTCCCTCTTTGCCTGACCTTTGTCATATTATGTTTTGCATAAATTATTTATACATGAGTACCTAACATGGATGAAAATTATTGGGACCCATACATCATGCCTACTCCCAGGTTGTGAGTTTGGGGGGGGGNTAAAATTTAGGGGGTTTCCTATTTTTAGTAGTGTCATTTATAGTAGGTCTAAATATATGGAATTGAGTGGGAAACTAATGCACATTAGATGTGGATAACTTAGCCCCTTAGGAAATTCAAATTTCCATTATTAGTGGAGTCAAACTTATCATTTACCACTTAGTGACTCGTGGTATTAACCAATGGTATTGATTAGTTGAGAATTTACTAAATATAATTAGTGCATGCACAAAAAACTCTAACCTTATGCACATTTCCCCCTTGAGAGCCTATATATTGTACTCATGTCAAGCACTATTATACTAGTGAAATACAAATTGGTTCTTCAACAATATTGTCTTTTTGAGTGTTATTTCATTCTCTCTTCTTTCTTTTTCTTGCAATTTTTCCAGTGTAGTTTTTTCTCACAACTAGATGTTGGCTTGTGCTTAAAATCCTACACTTATGTAGTATACTAATATATACTAACTAGAGTATTGTATTATTATTAATTTAGTAATAATGGTATTTTACTATTAGTTAAAATACACCATATATAAATATATAATTAGTATGTAAGTTAGTTTATATATATATATATATATATATATATATATATATATTGTTAGTTAATATATTGTAGATAGTTAATATATAATATTTCTTTACAATTAAATTGTGTTATAATAAAAATGATTTTTTTTGTTTGTGTTTCCTTCATTTTAACTTAGTTTTTTGGTTTCCTGGAGCAAACGTCTTAGTCCTTATGAGCCAACTTTGGTGATCGTTGTTGTTATCTTGTAGATTTTGTATTAATACTTTTTTTGTCCCTTTTCTTTGTGCAACTTTTGTCTTGACAATGGATCCTGCTATGGATTTGAAACGTAGACTGAAAACATACATCGTGGATTATACAAACACTAAAAATAACTCTCACCACAAAAATATTAACACACAAAATACACTTTAATAAGCAAAGTTGACACAATACACTTTAATAAGAAGACAACTTTGACAAAATACACTTTAATAAGCAAACAACTTTGAAAAAATACACTTTAATAAGGAAGTAACTTTGACACTCGGCATGAGCCTTGGATAGGAATACACTTTAATAAGCAAACAACTTTGGCAAAATACACTCTAATAAGCAACTTTGGCACACTACACTTTAATAAACAAGAAACTTTCACAAAATAACCTTTAATAAGCAACTTTGACACTTGGCACGAGCGATGAATAGAAATACACTTTAATAAGAAAACAACTTTGACACTTGGCATGGGCCTTGGATAGAAATACACTTTAATAAGCAAGAAACTTTCACAAAATACACTTTAATAAGCAACTTTGGCACTTGGCATGAGCCTTGGATAGAAATACATTTTAATAAGCAAGAAACTTGGACAAAATACACTATAATAAGCAACTTTGAGACAATACAATTTAATAAGTGAGCAACTTTGACAAAATACACTTTAATAAACAAATTTGACATAATACACTTTCATAAACAAACAACTTTGACAAAATACTCTTTAATAAGCAACTTTGACACAATACACTTTAATAAGCAAACAACTTTGACGAAATACTCTTTAATAAGCAAGCAACTTTCACACTTGGCATGAGCCTTGGTTATAAATACACTTTAATAAGCAAGTAACTTTGACACAATACACTTTAATAAGTAAATTTGACACAATACACTTTAATAAGCAAGCAACTTTGACGAAATACACTTTAATAAACAAGCAACTTTGACACTTGGCATGAGCCTTGGATATAAATACACTTTAATAAGCAGCTTTGACACAATACACTTTAATAAGAAAACAACTTTGACCAAATACACTTTAATAAACAACTTTGACACAATACACTTTAATAAGCAAGCAACTTCGATAAAATACAATTTAATAAGCAACTTTGACACTTGGCATGAGCCTTTGATAGAAATGCACTTTAATAAGTAAGCAACTTTGACAAAATACTCTTTAACAAGCAACTTTAACACTTGACCCAAGCCTATAGAAATATACTTTAATAAGGAGACAACTTTGACAAAATACACTTTAATAGGCAACTTTGACATTTGACATGAACCTTGGATAGAAATACACTTTAATAAGCAAGCAAAATTGACAAAATACATTTTTTTTGGAATATCCACAATGTATGTTGTGAGTCTATGTTTCATGTGAATTTTAAACCCGTGAAGTAAAACTATGCATACAAATTCTTAAGAAAAACAAAAATTAATCAATGGCTCGTACACACAATACACATAGATTTACGTTGGAAACCCTTAACTAGGAGAAAACCATCATTCCTTGGTGTCACACCTATCAACTCTTCATTGTATTAATTTCACTATTCAAAATAAAACATATACAATATTTTAGGTATTTTGCAGCTACCAAAACCCTAATCCTTTAATTCAGGATTAATTTAGAAATTCACTAAAAATAACGAAAACCGCTTAAATAGAAAAAACCACCCATTTTTTTTTTCGGGGCGTTGCCCTGAAGCTGAAGGCTTTGCCTAAGTAGGGGGGGCTATCCCTCTACCCCTTGAAAAAGCGTTTGACACACATGTACAATGAGAGCGTCAGTTGATGGGATCGTTAAATGTTGTCGTCAAATCTGACGCACCCCATACACACATGCAAATAATATAACACATAACCAACATTTTGAATCCATAGCAAGATCCACCATCACAAAAAAAGCCGCACAAAGAAGAGGAGCAATGGTAGTATTAATACAAAACCTATGAGATAACAACAAAGACCCCCAAAGTCAACTCATAGGGACTAAGGTATAGACTCAGAAACCAAAAAATAGGTTAAAAATGAAAAAAATAAAAATAAAAATAAAGAATGAATTTTTATTATAACATAGATTAATTGTAAATAAACATTACAATATTAATACTATACATTAACTATCTACAATATCTTAACTAACAAACCATATATATAAACTAACTAATTTACTAATTATATATGTTGTAGGTTAACTAAGAGTAAAATAATATTACTACTAAATTAATAATATTAGAATACACTATTTAGTATATATTAATAATATACATAAGTTTTTACTATACATCAAATCTTGCTATATTCGTGATTGGATTTCGAGGGTTTCCTTCTGTAAGGTGGACAATGTTTGAAACGCGCCATATTCTGGAGGAGACATTCAAAAAAATCCAGCCATGTTAAAAATTGGTTTGGCCTAGGCTCGATACAATCATTGAATAATTTTAACGACTTAAATACATCTTAAACCACAGACTATTCTTACAAGTAACCAGTAAAATAACAAACAATTTTTTTTTCTTACTATACACTAAATAATATTAATGATATACAAAAATAATAAAATACATTAGTATTAGTACTATTCATACTTTAATATTAAAATATATAATAAAAGTATTAATATATTGCTTCGTATTATTATTAATCCAATACATCAACTATATATATCTACCTAACCCAACTATAAAATCAAAGTCCTTAACACGTAACCCCACCCATAAAATCAAAGTTCTTAACACGTTGGCTAGTGGGGGCATCAAAATCTATGATAAAGAGCACCTTGATCAAGAAAAAGATCATTTATCCAAGGTTTTCGAAAACTTTAGATACAAAGAGAAAGATAGCATGTATTAGTACTATTCATAAGTTAATATTAATAATATTAATATATTTGTTTGTATTATTATTAATCTCATACGTCAACTATCTATATATAAACAAACTAACTACCTCACCCATAAAATTAGAGTTTTTAATACGTTGGCCACTAGGGAAATCAAAATCTTTGATAAGGAGTACGTTAATAAAAAAAAATATAATTTATTCAAGGTTTTCAAAAACATAGGTTATAAAGAAAAAGATATCATAAGTGCAATAAGTAAAACCACAGAAGGAGGAGGGGAGCGTTGGTCCTTAGTAAGATAACTTATCTTCCTTGCATTCAAGGGGTCACCAATAGGATTGCCATGTTTTTGAGAAGAAAAAAATCACAACCTCTTTCACACCACTTAAGACTATCAAGCATAAATGAAATTTGTCAAAAACAATATTGATCAACATTAGTACAAAGGAGTTTACAAAGTTGAATGCTCATGTAACAAGTGTTACATAGGAGAAATTGATCGTTCCTTTCACACCACGATTAAGGAGTTTACAAAGTTGAATGCTCATGTGACAAGTGTTACGAGTTCGAAACCTGTGTCCCTTGGGGCTGCGAAGCTTTATCACTCCCATACCAGCCACTATGTGGGGAAGTATTTGGAGTGGGTTTCTAGCGCGGAATCTTCCACCGTGGAAAAAAAAAAAGGAACAAGGAGATAACATCAAAATTAAACATGCTCACACCTCTACCCTAATAAAACACTCCCTTACAACCAAACATCACGCATGATCATAAAACATCAAAATCGTACCAAAAAAGAATAAGTACTTCAAACATCAAATCACAAAAGCTATAAAAATAATTAAACACCCTAACAACCTAAAGTGAGATGAGAGTTTAAATATTAGCGAGAACTAACACCCTTTAATACACCACAAAAGAAACATGTAATTTCATGCAAGTTTGCTTTAGTCCTCCCGTGTGTTGTTTATTTATTTTCTTATTCTATGGTTCCTTCTATTCTCTCCTTGTTCTTTAACCTTTCCTTATTCTTTCACCTTCTTTTTGGTTGTTATCTGACCTTCCTTTTCTTCTTTCTTTATTCTTAATCCTTTTTCCTTACTTTTAATTTTTAATTATTTTACCTCTTTTATTTTGATCCTTTTACCTCTTAATTTGTGTTACTTACTTTTACTTATTCTTTTTGGTTTTGTTTATCTTTTCTCTTAATTATTTTTCCTTTGATAAGTATTTTTTTAATTTTTTAATTTTTTTATATATTATTTTAATATTAATTATAACTTTTATAGTTTTAATACTAATTCTAACCCTATCACATATTAATATTAACTAAGTATAATTATTATAGTAATTTTATTTTATAATGTATAATATTATACTTTTATTAAACTTGCTTTTGTCTTGGTATTAATATAATTCAATATATTAATTTAATAATAATTTTAATATATTATTTATTAATGTACAACCTATATATTAATAATTTATTTATATATAATTGGTTGATTAGTTAATATACTATATTTATAGTTAATTTGGATTAATATAATTAGCTTAAATTAATAATAATATGAACCAATACATTAATATTATTATCATCTATTATTACATAATTTAATATTAACTTATGAATAGTACTAATACTAGTGTATGCTATCACTAATATTATTTAGTGTATAGTAAGAATTTATGTATATTACTAATATACTAGTGTATTGTAATATTATTAATTTAGCAATAATATTAATTATTATTAGTTAACATACCATATATATATAATTAGTAAGTTAGTTAGTTTATATATATATATATGGTTTGTTAGTTGATATATTGTAGATAGTTAATGTATAATATTAATGTTCTAGTGTTTCTTTACAATTAATCTTTGTTATAATAAAATTTATTTTTTATATTTGTTTTTTTATAATTTTTAACTTAGTTGTTTAGTTTCCTAGGAGTCGATGCCTTAGTTCTTTTGAGTTGACTTTGGGGATCTTTGTTGTTGTCTTATAGGCTTTGTATTAATACTGGCGTTGCCCCACTTCTTTGTGAGACTTTTATCTCGATAATGGATCTTACTATGGATTCAAAATATAGACCAAAAACATACATTGGATATTCCAAAAACTGAAAATAACTCTCATCATAGAAATATTAACACACAAAATACACTTTAATAGACAACTTTGACACAATGCACTTTAATAAGCAAACAACTTTGACAAAATCGACTTTAATAAGCAAGCAACTTTAACACTTGGTATGAGCCTTGGATAGAAATACAATTTAATAAGCAATCAACTTTGACAAAACACACTTTAATAAGCAACTTTGACACTTGGCATGAGCTTTGGATATAAATACACTTTAATAAGGAATAAAATTTGACAAAATACACTTTAATAAGCAACTTTGGCACTTGGCATGAGCCTTGGATAGAAATACACTTTAATAAGCAAGCAACTTTGAAAAAATACACTTTAATAAACAACTTTGACACAATACACTTTAATAAGAAAATATCTTTGACAAAATACACTTTAATAAACAACTTTGACACGATACACTTTAATAAGCAATCAACTTTGACAAAATACACTTTAATAAGAAAGCAACTTTGACACTTGCCATGAGCTTGCCTCTTTTTTTCCAGAGAAAATTCCACATTATATTGATAATAATATAATTTGTTTACAAAATCAATACATCACTAGCATAGACTTCCCTTATAAGGTCAGACCCAAAATAGGAGACAGTCTTAAAAACAAGTCATCATCCTAAGACCTGTCCAGAATTTCTTCTTCGACAATACTACACAAAGTATTATGTTCATCGCCAAAAGTACTCTCTATCAAAGAGGGATAAAAAACCAACTGCAAACCCAAATTGTAATAGCACTATGGAAGTCTCATACATAGTCAATACATATTTAAAAAGAGTGTAGGGCCCTCATGGCCTCCTACCCATTGATTGTATGCAATTTTCCCTCGACATAAGTAAAGAGCCTTTTTTGAAAGACAATCAACTTCCTTGTTTTCTTCCCTATGTATGTGCACAAAGGAGATAGATCTATAAAGAGGGATGAGTTCAGTGATTCTATCTTTCCAACCATCTAAATTGGTCACCATAAGTGATCCTTTTCGATTAAGCTAATCGATGACGATCTTGGAATCCCCCAAAACATGTAAGTCATAAACTGAAAGTCTTGAGGCAAGAGTTAAAGTAGACCAAACTCCCATGAGCTTTGCCTTGGAATTTGTTCCCCTTCCATAGTTTAAAGTCCATCTAAACTCTTTATGTTCATCTACCTTTAAGACACCACCAACACCAAAAAGAGCATGAACTTGCCTCTTATGAATGTTTTGATATAGTAATTATATATAGTACAAAGTGAAAACTATGAAACACTTGCAACTTGTAATAATGTATGACTTATGTATAGCCTAAAATCAAAAGAAAAGTGACAATGACTACTCTATGCCTTTAAAGGTTGAAGTAGAATTAGATAAATCTAGTCATTAGTAGTTATTCACAATCTAAGTGTAAATTGAAAATTTCAAAAGCTTTTAAAATAAACTGATACATAAAGGTTGTGGCATATTATTCATATCCATATCACTTCAAAGTATGACCTAACTAGAACACACATGCTTTTCTAGACTTACAAGCAAGAAAATGTCAATGTTATTTAATTTTGCCTAATTAATTTTAACTTGAACAATGCTTGCAATTAATGACAATCACTTCCTAATGATGTTACTAGGTTAGATATGATTAAATTGAATCATTTACATTTAAACAAATATGATGATGATGATGATTAACATCCATTGAGACCAAATTGGTTTATCGACCTTAAAAAGGTAAGAGATTACTTTCTTTAGAATTTTATTTCTCTGATACAAAAACATTAAGAGAAGCTTTCCAAAATCACAATAGTTTCAATACATCAATTAGTATAGAAATTATTTCTTTTATATTTAATAATTGTTTAACAATTAATATATTAATTATATAAAAAAAATTATTATTATAATTAATGTTTAAATTTTTTTATTTTGATATATATTCATTATGATTTTATAGAAGTATCCATGCAATCTACTTGTGAAATTGCACTTATAATATGTGATTGCACCCATATTCACATATACCAAAAACTAAGATTGTCATATAATTTTTAGTGAGTAATCCTTAATTAATAATAATATTTTATATTTTTTAAATATATAAAAAGAACGAGCCATGTTGTCTCATAAATTACCAAATTACAATTGCATTACGTTTTGATTATTTTCTTTGACGGTCTTGGAGAAGGAGTACATCGACAAGTTTATGTCCATACTTTGAAATATAAAAATTAAAAAAAAGTTATATTTTCCTACATTGTCGTACATTTAAATATTAAAACATATTTTGTGTATACAAAATAAATCGTAAGTTGTAACCATATCATATTAAATATTGAAACAAATTTAAGTTAAATTTAATTTGCAACCACATAATTATCATTAGAGAGAGAAAAAGTAGAATAATTTTTTTTTTCTAGATTAAGGAAGTTGATCTGTTTTTTTCTTCAGAGAAAAATCCACATTATATTGATAATAATATAATCTGTTTACATCTTGCAAGGGTGTAGACGGATTGGCAAGTGCCGTGTATATGGAAGGAAATTTGTAAAGGAGGTCTCAAGTTCGATTCTCACCCCGACTAACCTGTGCGCCATTCATGCGGGCTGCGTGGATGCACCTGGGGTTATAGTGGTAGCCTTCAGGTATCGACCCCGTGACACGTGAGTATGAGAACCGACGAGTTGCCGATTTCCCCAGCAAAAAAATAAAAATAAATAAATAAAAAATAATTTGTTTACAAAATCAGTACATCACTAGTATATAATTCCCTTATAAGGTCAGACCCAAAATAGGAGACAGTTTTAAAAACAAGTCATCATCCTAAAACCTGTCCAAAATTTCTTCTTCAAAAATACTACAGAAAGTACTATGTTCATCGTCAAAAGTATTCTCTATCAAAGAGGGATAAAAAACCAACATCATACCCAAATGGTACTAGCACTATGGAAGTCTCATATATAGTCAATACATATTTAAAAAGAGTGTAGGGCCCTCATGGCCTCCTACCCATTGATTGTATGCAATTTTCCCTTGGCATAAGTAAAGAGCCTTTTTTGAAAGACAGTCAACTTCCTTTTTTTCTTCCCTATATATGTGCGCAAAGGAGATAAATCTGAAAAGAGGGATGAGTTTAGTGATTCTATCTTTCGAACCATCTAAATTGGCCACCATAAGTGATCCTTTTCGATTAAGCCAATTGATGACGATCTTGGAATCCCCCAAAACATGTAAGTCATAAACTGAAAGTCTTGAGGCAAGAGTTAAAATATCCCAAGCTCCCATGAGCTTTGCCTTGGAATTTGTTCCCCTTCCACAATTTAAAGTCCATCTAAACTCTTTATGTTCATCTACCTTTAAGATTTCACCAGCACCACAAAGAGTACCATTCTGCTGTGCAACCCCATCAAACCAAGCATGAGCTTTATCTACAGGAAGGAATGTAGATATAAGCCTAGGGACATAATCTTTTTGTTTTTTCCCCATTTTACCCACAGCTCCTAGAGCAAGATAAACAATTATCTGCAAAGATGGGATCCTATCCTCAAATATTGATTCATTTATGTCCAACCAAATGTTCCAGCATATATAAGTAGGAAGAGATTGTAAATTAAAATTCTGAGATGCCCAATTTTGGAAGCAATCATTCACCAAAGTGTCATTCCAACCATAAGTAAGTTTTAGAGCATTTTTCACTTCCTCCCAAATTGAAATAGTAAAGGAACAACTAACAAAAATGTGTTTGCCTGATTCTCTCTTAACTCCGCATAAATAACATAATTCAGGCCCCTTCCAACCTCTTTTCTACAAATTTTTCCAGGTTAAGATTTTGTTTTTAGTTAGGAGCCAGACAAAAAGATTTAGCTTCAATGGGCAGTCCCATTTCCATATTTTCCTCCTCCTATCTTGAATCTCCACAATTTGTTTAAGAGGGCTTCATAAACATTCTTAATAGAAATTTGTCCCGACATATCACCTCATGTTCATATTAATTCACCTGGCCTGTCCACTAAAAATATACCTGAATTGATCAAATTCTTTCTAAAAATATCCCATTTCGCTGCAAGATCCTCCTCCAGACCCAACTCAGCACTGCTATACCATCTATGTCCTATCGTGCCTCTCACCGAGATTCGGCTCGCCTGATATAAGAGATGGATGTTCCTTTGGTTGAGATTGTTTACCAAGTCTTGCGTTAAAAAAAATCATGTCCCAAACCTAGGATAACATCTCTCCCAACTGAGATAGAATGTCCCGATCCCGGCTTCCATGCCATCCATTGAAGAATAACTAGTAAGGTATTTTTGATATTTTTCCAGGACTGTGATCCAAAGGACGAGAACGCTTCCACCGATCGCATCCAAGACAACATTGATTCATGTGGAAAATATTTGTTCTTGATCACACTTTGCCAAATTCCCGGCTTCATCAAGGCTCACCATAAGGTGTTTTTTTCCAGAGCTCTGTAGAAAACAAAGATATTCCAAAGGCCCCATAATCCATAGTGTTTAGGTTTAGTTATTGATTGCCAACTACATAAATGATAACATCACTTGTTTTTGTTTCTTGACTAGAGGAATGATATACTCAACTTGCGGATCTTGTGGAGAACCAAAATCGATATATGTGCAAGGGCCATCTAGTATACTGGAAGGCTCTCTAGAACCGCTTTTATTAAAACAAAGCACCCCCCCAAAGAGAGCCATTTATTACCCCGATGATTTATCATGGTCTCAAAATTTTTGATAAGCCATTTCCATTCCTCCGACTTATAACAATCTAGCTTCAAAAAATATCCCAAGTATTTAAAATCCACAACAAGCTCTTTACAAGATAAAAGGAGTAAATCTTTTAAAGATAGTAAAGTTTCTAGAGAAACTCCCGAATACAAGAAAACAAACTTCTGAGCATTTATCACCAATCCCGAGGCCCAACATAATACATGGAGAATAGCTTGTATTGTCTCCCATTCGGGAAGAGGAGATCTTGACATTATAAGGATGTCATCAACAAATAAAAGGTGAAGAACCTTTATTAGTCTAGAAACCTTTATCCCTGTGAGAGTACCATCAACTTGTGCTTTCTTTAAGGAAAGACTAAGACCTTCCATAACCAGGATGAAGAGTAAGGGCGACAGTGGGCAACCTTGTCTAAGTCCTCTACTGCTCTTGAAGAAATTGGAAGCCTCTCCATTAATCAAAATAACATAGGATGTAGAGGTGACACAAGCCATAATCCAATTAGTTGTTGATATCCCAAAGCCACATTGTAGCAGAATTAATCTTAGGAAAACCCAATTGTTACAATCATAAGCCTTTTTTAAATCAAGTTTCAGGATTATGGCTTGAAGTTTTTTTATTTTTAATACGGTGTAAACACTCTTGTGCAATACCGATTGCATCAAGTATTTGTCTTCCTTTAAGAAAACCCAACTGCTCTTCTGAAAGTGATCTAGACAATAATGGCCTGATTCTCTTTGCAATAACTTTAGCAATGATATTGTAACATAAGTTACAAAGAGAAATAGGCCGAAAATCACTAAATGAAGATGGACTATTAACTTTGGGAATCAAAGCCAGAAAAGTTGAATTAATCGAACTGATAACCTTCCCTCTGATTCTTGTTTCTTCAACCATATCTAACAAATCGTGTCCAACCAACTCGAAAAAATTAAAGAAAAATTCAATGGTCCATCCATCAGGACCGAGACTTTTTTCTCTACCAAAACCCCTTAGAATCTCATAGATTTCATCCTTTGAAACTGCCTTTTCTAGTGAAAGAACGTCATCCTCACTCACAAAGTTTGGGAACAACCTGACAGAGTTGATATGATCTTCAATGATGTTATGGCCTGTATCACTAAATAAAGACTTGAAGTATTTAATTGCTTCTTCCTTGATGTCTTGTTGCCCCGAATGGATTCCCCCTGTATCATCCTTTATCTCCCAAATGTATTTTTTATTTCTTCTATAGCTTGCAAAACGATGAAAAAACTTGGTATTCTTATCACCACTTTTAATCCATATCGCCCTACTCTTTTGTCGCCACCTTTCTTCCTCCTCCAACAATAATTTCTTCCTCTCCACCTCAAGTGTGTATAAATAATGAATAGAGGCATCAGAAAGTGTTTATAACTGAAATCAAGAGCCTCTTCAATCTTAGCCAGGTCTAACTAATCCTGGAGGTGCTTCTCCTTAGCCCACATTTTAACTCGATCTTTTAAAAGAGATAGTTCCCCGACCAGTCTCCTTTGTGCTCCTATAATAAGAAGAATACACAGATAATTCCAAACATCCTAAACCAACCCATCAAAGGAATCATCACCAATCCATGATGGGTTTAATTTAAAAGGATATGCAACCACCATAATCCCAACACCAAAATCAAGGAAAATTGGTGCATGATTAGACAGGAAAGGGAATTCAACCTAGGTACTATACCTCAGAGTGGATGTGATGAGATCCTCCACTACGTAAATCTGGTCAAGGCATTTTTCTATACTGTCAGTGGCAGACCTACCATTCCGCCATGTAGGAATGACCACAGCTGGGACAACATCCACTAAGATGTTTTTTAAAAATAGTGATTTAAAAAAACCGGCCAAAGAGTCAACTTGTGTTGATTTCCCCTAAACCTCCTCAGAAGAAGTAGTGAAATTCATATCTCCAACAATATTTAAGTCTTTATGTGCTAATAAACCTGTACCATCCACATAATCCCAGAAATCTTTGTGCTCCTGACAGGGCCCATAAACATTTAGAAGAGTTATCTTCATGTTGTCCATAAGAGAAGTTCTTGACAAAAAAATACCACCACTGCTTAGATAAGGATAAAGTACACAAAAATTTGGATCCCAAGATGCTAGAATTCCACCAGAAGTCCCCATGGCACTAACAACACATATCATCTAGTCAGGTCTGATCTTATTCATAAATAATGTTGCCTTATTCGCAACCACCAATGTTTCTTGTAGGAAAATAATGTTTGGAGAATTTTTAGACAAGAGTCTATGAAAGGAGGCCAGTTTCAGGGGTCCTCCTACCCCTTTGATGTTAAGGGTGTTGGTTGTGGAGCCTGATTATCTTCCTAATTCATAGGTCCTTGCTTTCAGCCGTGTTTATACCCCATGAAAACTTTACACCCCAGAAATATGTACACTCTTCCACGCGGGGGAGTGCAGAGGGGGGGTACCCCCTCTGTAGGGTCTGGGGGGGTTGGGGGCGAAGCCCCCGAAGGAAAAATTGCCTTGTAAATGTATATTGTAATTTCATTGTAAATCTGGACCATTCATTATAAGGTCACAGATATAACAGTAGAAATTATGTTATGGTTTTTTTCCCTAGAAGGCAACCCTCTGTTATGAGGGAAATGTATTGCAGCTATGCAATTTGGACAGTATTGTATTCTGAGATAGGATACTATGAGAGAAAGAAGAGGAAGTTACAATGGGTTTTGTTGTAGGTTTTATACCTTCATTTGCTGGATAATAATAAAGGAAGGACCCGACAATTTATCTGGTGGACGTAGCCCACACTGGGTGAACCACGTAAATCTGTGTATCTATTGTATTGTGTATCTTCTGTGTTTTGTTTCCGCATTTGTTTTATTTTATTGCTCTACGGTCCTATTTTTCTAACAAAGGGATAGAAGGATCATGATTTATCCCTTGCTAGGGCTTTCATGCCTCTAAGTTCCCCTTGTTCAGTGATTGTAATAAGTAAAGTATATGAAATAGAACTGCTGTTATAACCCTAAATTGCACCACACATGCTTACCTGCCATCAGGCCAACTCATATCCCTTCTTTGCCAAAACTCTGCTAAACAACTCTTTGAAAATCCTCTTGTGTAAAGGCCCACGCGCCATAACCCATTACTGCACACGTGTACACATTGGCTGACTCACAACAGCTCACGTGTACCTACAAAAGCAGGAAAAAATCAAAGTTGTCGATAGAACAAAAAGCTATGGGTGAGTTAATTGAAACTCCCGGCCATGCATGGCCGAGGGTTCATCCAAAAACCTAGCTCCTTCTAGCCTATAAAAGAAGGGGTAGGGGTACCATTTGGAGGAGAAAGAAATATAACAAAGAAACTCTGCCCATTTACGTATTCCATTGTCCCAACCCTTTAGCCTTTCCTCATGCCAAAGGAGATTTAATGCAAATCAGTTGAAGGACAGAAGAAGAGGAGCCCGGGATTAGGTTCAAGGAGCAGTGGCCAGTCTCAACTTTTGTAAGTTGACTCGCTTTAAGTAATAAAGAGAATGCTTTTCCCGTCCCAATTCATGAACTTTCTATGGTTTGATTAGTTTATGTTTGATTTCTAACCTGTGAGTATAGAAGTAGCATGCATGCATAGTTGTTGTTTGTAGCATGCATGCATAGTTGTTGTTGTATAGAAGTAGCATTGCTAACAAGTAATCAAGCACAACGGAGGATCGACATCGAACGCCGGTAATAAGGTAGGTGGATTTTTCCATGCATTTACTGAGAAAAGGGGATTTAAATCTAGGGTTGTAGGTAGAAAGTAATTTCTATTCGGTCAAATCTGCATGCAAAGTATGAACTCTATTTGCTAGTCCGTAGGGTGTTTTTCCCAACAACATAATTGGCGACCATACTGGGGAGAATACTCTTTAGGGTTCCTGGAATTTTTATTTAGTCTTTGGGTAGTTTAAAGACTAGTTTTTTTTCCCTTGCCTGTCTTTTCTTTTCGTTTCCGTAAGGTCTGAGCTAGCAGGGAGTCTGGTTTTCCATACCATATTTCCCTGACTTTTTCTTGACTGTGTTTTTCGGGACACACAGAGGTACACACGGCCTGCATAAGGCTTGAACGCATGTACCCACGCCCTATCCTCTTACAGCCCGCATGTGAACGCTAGATGTAGAGATAGGAGTAGTGTGTAGGAGTTCAGAGAACCTTAGAGGCAGTCCTCCTCTTCCCTGTCAGAATCACACATTCTCAGGGGGTTTTCTGGAATTTTGTCTGAGTCTTGGTTGCTAACAGTCCTATCTCAAATTGTTTTTTGCCTTATTATTTTTCCTTGCATTATTTGTTTTTTTGTTAGAAAGAGTATCCAAGCCTTCAAGGGATCCTGGTTATCAATACTAGAGGTCTCTTCCTAGCCTGGTCTGTCTGTTTTCATATTTTTCCTTAGAGTTTAGATATACACGTGGCCTGTACAAGGTCAGCCCGCGTGTACACGCCCTCTGTCTATGTTCAGCACACGTTTGCATGCGTGCTATTTGAGTGTCAGTCATGTGCTTGTACATGCTACTTTTTGTTCAGGGTGGGGCAGTCATCCCCTCCTTTGATAAGAAGTATTCCTCTTAGGTGTTTGAATCTATGTTTGAATAGTTGGTATCTTAGGATTCATTTTACCCTTAACTTGCTTTTTCTCAGTTAAAAGTTGACAGTAAAATATAACTTTTTTTTTTTTAGACAAGCGTGAGAGTCATTGTTTTTACAATTTCCATTATGTGATTCTTTAATCTGACTCTTTGCAATCTGCGCTTTAAGCCATAATTGTTTTTCTTGGTTTTTGCTTGTCGGTATTTTCCCTTTCTTGCTTTACTAGCACTTAAATAAATAAATAAATAAATAAAATCCTTTTAGTTTCTTCTTTGGTTGAAAAATGTGTTTTTGCATCATTAGCTAGGGAAAAGTCTTTTATTTCGTAAGTTTTTACAGTTCACTTAGATCATAAGTAGCTCGTGGTCGAGTGAAATTCCTTTGAGTTTTCTGTCCAAAATCTTAGAAAAATTAAAAATCTTTCTTTGTGAAAAGTTGTTGAAATTTTGCATTCAGTAAAAGTTTTGTTTCCAGCTTTTTTATTCATTTTTTGCTTTCATCTTCTACATATCATCAGTTTCACCCTCATACCCCTTGACATAAGACAAATCCATAAAAGCAACACTAATTTTAAAATCTACTAGAGTTTTATGTTTGTAGGGTTCACAAACTAGTTTAGGACTAGGGCCTTGGATTAGGTTGGAGAGGAAACTCTTCAAGGCCATTCAAAACCAAACATTGGAGTCTATGGTAGGGAGTGTCTAAGTCCAGTTTTGTGGAAGTTATCCGGGACCCCCCTCTAACACAGGGGATAAACATGAGGTCGCGTGCAGAAAGGTAGCAGAGATAATCCCTCCAAAGCCGGACCAATCGTAGTGGAGAACACATATAGAGGGATTGTTTTGGGATTCCGTCATTTGCATTTGCCATGGGGCTTCGTGGGTCTCGAATCCGTTTGACGTCCTCAGTTGTCTTCCAGACCATTTTCTCTCGATACCCTTGATAGGTTTCGGGCTCGATACCCCGCTCATTGTGGTCTACCCGACTTTTGACTGTACCCGCCTGGTGACTGTTCACGTGCTGGAAACCTAGTTGCCAATCTTTTTAGGGACATACACAGGTGACTGCGAGGGTATACTGCGGTACCTAGGACAGACATCAGGCCACGCTTTGCAGAGTATACCCGGAGGGTGCTTCCGTGTTCGAGTTGCACTTGCACCGGTAAGTTGCTCTAGTGTTGGTTGTTGTAACTGTTCTTCCAAATAGTTTAGTGATTGCTTGTCTTATCTCTTAGGGGCTTCTTTTTAGTGTGTGTTACTTTTGAACGTTTAGACTACCTTAGCGTGTCTTGGATCTTCTCACACAGTGGAGGATCCCGAGCTCCACCGGTCACGAAGGCTTCTTGGCCTACCGCCGGTTACATTGTAGCCACCCCCACCACTATTAAGGCAGAAGCTAGACCAACAAGGGTCTTTTGAAGCGACTAGGTTACAAACCATTGTGCCCAAACAACCCCCGGAGGAATCAACCGTTTTGGACCTTGACGCAACCTCTCTTGGCTCGGTTGAAACCCCAACCACTGATATCTTGGCACCATTTATTGTACCAATCCAATTTCACGAACGCCAGAAAATGCCTCACACAGCAATGGAAACAAATGATGTTACTTCTTCTGGGAATTCTTCAATTCCCACCACGGTTGTCACCACAGGAGAGTCATCTCTTAATCTACCATCGTCGGTTTGAGCCACCATGGTCTCGACCGCAACTACGTCGCATAGCGGACCGTACTTGTCTATGGCAGTGGCCACAACCCCCTTCACACCTAGTGCAACAGGTCCTCCGTTCTCATACGGTATGTCTAGTTCGGGTACAAGTCCTGTACTAACCTACTCCACTTTACAGAATTTGGGTCTGGGGGCAGGGAGCTCTAGCACTCCTCTGCAAGGTCACCTTGGGGGCACTCCTATCCCTTTTAACACTTTTCCTTACGCAGGAGGTCATATCCCTCCTTCATCCCCTTCGCTTGGTGGTTCGCATCAGCAATCCATCAGGCAACCTACACACAATAGTTTATTTGGAGCGGGGAGTCAGGGACCACCTTCGCACAATATGTCGGTAGGTTCGACACCGTTTTCTTGGAACAGAAAGTTTGGTAACAACACTTTCTCGTCAGCCACTTTCCCGACTGGGGGCAACCCCATTTTTGGACAATCTACTCCTGCGCAGGGTACTATCCCTGCACAGTGGGCACACATAGCAGGACCTTGGAATTCAGGACAAGGATACGTCCATATATGTATCATATCTCTCATATCTTTTGGATATAGTCTCTGGATCAATTAAAGGAAGAATCTTAAGCATACACAATCAAACAGAAGGAAGGATTGGCCAAGAGACTCAAACTAAAGAAGAATTCTTCCCTAGTATGGTTTCCATTTATGTTATGGGACAAAGTCTCACAAGGATATTGTTGAATACATAGCAAAATCTCCCTAGGATTAGATTAGTAATACTAGACAGAAAGAGGGCTAGAATTCTTATGGTTTTCCTAGATCTAGATTCAAACACATAGATTCATGATTATCCTAAGGAGTGGTTAAGTTTTCATACCTTTCTTGAGGGTGTCCTTCATATCTCATGGTTTTTATAGTCCTGAAACTCCAGCTCGAAGCTCCAGAACCTACTTCCTGCATACAAAAGACAAAAAATACCTTCTCTACCTCTCTACTTGGGATTAGAATCCTAGATCTAACTTGCTTATAATAATATCTATAATGAGATGAATCAGATCTAAACACTTGCATAATGGAATACAAATGTGTCAGAGGAAAACCAAATGATCTATTAATAATCATAAGATAAATTACATCAAACATACCTTAGGTGTTGATGCATGCTCCCTTGACCTCCTTTATCCTCCTTTAGCTCCTTGGTCTGGCTAGGCTTCATTGACTTTTGGATGTGGTAGTTAGAACAAGTAACTCTACAATTGGATAGAATAACATTACTTTGAATTCTTCCTCCTCTTTCCCAATGCTTTCCTTTGTTATATATCTCTTTAGAGGAGGCTTAGGAGATCTTCTATATCTTATAAATACCACTAGAGAGTCAAATGAAGTGATTTCCTATGCCATTGCCATGAATATACAACTCATCCCTCACACATCACCTCATAACTCCTTGAATATAGAAGCTTTACAGAGCCTCGCTTGTTGAAAAACTAGTGACCAACGAGGGTCCTCACTTGTTGTCTACTAGGTGTTCCATGAGGATCTCCAAAAAGGGGGTAAACCTTAGGCAAAATATGTATTATGGCTTATATCCTCTTATGGATTCCTCTCTAGCCCATCGGGTGAAATTATGGCTATAACAATTCCTTTATTTTTATATCATATTTTTTCAAGATATTCCTTGGGTATTTGGTTATGATGTTTCGTATCCAAAATGAGCACTTAAATGGCATTGAAACCTTTCCCAACCTTTAAAACTTTATGTTGGAAAACCAAACATCAAACACTAAAACTCATTACAATATAATATAACCTACATCCTAAGTGTTTGATGAAACTCATCACCTAGAAATACACATAAATTGTTACAACAATGAAGGGAAATTTGTGACAGCAATAGGAAGTGATTGTCAAAGGTCCAAAGGTGAGGGATATTACAGTGGTATCAAAGCATGTTTTCCTCCCATCTTGAGGGGTAAACCAAGAAAATTATGCTTAAATATTTTTGGTACATTTGTGGCTTAGGAAGATGGGAAAATATCAAGAGTTCATGGTAGAATTTTTATAAGCCTGTCAGAAGTATCAAAGGTATCTAACAAGATTGTTAGAGCACCATGATTGGTTGAAGACGTGCTTACCAGTTGGGGAGAAGAATAAGAAAAAGGGATTCAAATATGAGGTAGTTGTTGGTGAAGCAAATACCTCACTTCATGAGGAGGTTTAACAGAACCTCAGGTTGACATTTTGGATGCACATGATGAGGGTTTATTAGCACCCAAATACAAAAAAGATTTGATATTAGATGATTTTACCTTGGATGTTGATATAAATTCTATGGAGTCATGCATGAGGGATCATGAAGAGGAATTTTGGATGCTTGCACATGAACTTCATATGGAGTTGATGTTTGCACATTTTTCATCATTTCATTCATCTACGACAATCGGGACACATGAGGATGTTAGTGGTACTTATGGTTTGATGGAAGAGCTTCTCATGATGGTCTAGCATGAGGAGCATTCAGATTTCCATGGGTTGGAAGAGATGTATGGCTTAGAGACTTCTGATTATGCACATAGTATACATCTTGGATATCATGAGTCACTTATTTTGGGGATTCGATTGGAAACTCAAGTCATAATTGTAGATGGGGGAAGTTAAGAATATACCTTGTGGATCAGTCATCAGGGAGGTATATGCACCCACTTATTGTGGGAATGGATATATTAAGGATGTGGACACATCAGTATGGGATTGTGGGGTGATTCCTTCAGAGAGACTTCTTGACAGGGAATTTGAGCATATCATTGAGTTTGGATTATCCCAAGGCGAGAAGTTGATATATAAAATTTATCGTGCAACATATTCCTTGAAGATTGATCTTTGATTGGGATATCACCAGACTTCTTCTGGGTGTCATTATGGGAACTATGAGTTCTTGGACATACCATTGGGGTTGAACAACATACTTGCCACCTTTCAGTATCGCATGAACCCCATATTCACACCACAACTATAGGGGTTTATGTTGGTGTTCTTTGAAGATCCCCTCATATACAGCAGGACATGGGAGGATCATTTGAGATAGTTAGATGAGACATGGGACATTATGGATCATATTCAGACATGGGATAGAGTACTCTCCATAGGTTGATATTCGATTAGGCTATCATCAGGACAGGTATAGGGAGCTTGGCATGGTGAATTCTTCACATTTTGTTCATGTGATCAATATGGAGGATGTATTGAAACATTAGGAGGATATCCATGACACATTGGATTGGCTCATGAGGATTTCAGTTGATTGGAAGTCCCACCTTCTGGTGGAATATTTCAAGGATTGGTTTTCATGGGAGTTTATGGATGGTCACATTCAGGATGACAAGTACAGAGTGGTGGATGATATCATATACTACAAATCTAGCATATATTTATTCCCTGGGTCCACACTTAGGGAAGATATCATGAGGGTTATACATGATACACATCTGGCAGGGTATCCTGGGTGCTTCTAGACTTACCAACAGATTAGAGGGAGGTTCTCATGGAAGGGCATCGAGGACGATGTGTGGAGACATGTGATAGAGTGCATGATTTTTCAGAAAAATGAGTCAAAGTAAACCTATCTAGCATGATTATGTCAGTCTACACTCATTTTAGGAGAGAGGTGGGAGAGTGTGTCGAAATATTTCAATATAGGTCTACTGGAGGTGCATGACAATGACTACATTTTAGGAACTTCAACAGAGTATGAGGCACCGCATTTAGAAGAGTGGTTCTTTAGGGAGGCGTTTAGCCTCCATATTTTTCCTAAGTACAGTGACCATAATCGGGACAATATAGCTCTCAAATTTTTTTGGCAAGAGTTGTACAGATTAACTAACACATAGTTGATCAGTGTAGCATAGTTGGATTCGGTTGGTATGAGACATATTGGATTTATAGTTTGGATGTGGGTTCTAGGAACTCATATGATTGGTCTGTTTCATTTTTCAAACGCTTCAAGAGGAGATGATGGAGCTCGTTCTTATTCCAGTGATGATATTGGATTCGATCACAGGAATTTAGATCTAGGTGTAGATTCCAATAGGATGTTGTTGGTAGTGACTTCAGTCCATGGGTAGACAGATTTTAAGCTTTTGCAAGTTATGGTGTAGTCAGATGTGGGTTATTTTCTAGATGATGTCTGGATGTGTGCAGTAGGTTTGGTGTGATAGAGTATTATGGATTTCCCCTATGACACTTGGATTTTAAGTGTCATTAATGCTTTTTTAGTTGGTAGCCACACATGATTTTCCTGGATGTTTGATTTTAGAGATGGTTTTGTTGACATATTTTATACCATCCCCTTGATACTTTTTTATTAGCTTCATACTAGGAGTGAAATGAGTGGATATGTTGAGGTTTATATGTTATGGTTGGGAATATTTTCTTTTTTCACTTCTCAGGATTGAGTCTAGAAGAGAGATTGCATCTTGGGAATTCACTGAGATCCTTTTGTTGGATACGGTCCCTGATAGTGGGGGTCGTTCATCCAAGTATTAAATCTTGGGTTTCCAAGAGTGGAGGATGTGGTCTAGACATGAGGGTCAAACAATTATGATCAGAGAAACACAATGTCAACATGGTGGTTTCTTCTTGAGACTAGCATGGGACATTGGGATTACATGGTTTGACAATTTGGCAGTTGGTACAGATGAGAGTGTCGGTTTTTAATATCATGAGCTCATTTATATAGTGCATTAGATTGGCTTCCTAGAAGAATTATTATATGAGGGGTGGACTGAGACTTCACAATATCTAATGTCTCTACTGATCGGTGGCCTTTAGGAGGCCTCTTGTGTTAGTACATTGTAGGATAGACTTGTGGGAAGTAGTCGATCCACATCTTTCATATTAGTTTGGGGCTTGAGGATCACTCTCAGTTTCAATTTGGTTCAGCTTGTTTATCATAGGGTTATGATGGCATTGCTTGAGGACAAACAATATTTGGGAACAAAGGACTATAATGCCCTTATTTTTGGATTCCCTTACTCTGCAGTTGTAGATGATCTTATGGGTTTATGTCAACCTAACCATAGGGGTAATTTGAGTTTAATAGTGAGCTATGTAGTTTTGCAGGAGTTATATTATTCTTTTAGAGGTTTTCTTATAATATTTCATCATCGGGATCATTCCTGCGCAGTCAGATTTCGATTATGTTGCATTTCAACCGTTCCCATAATTTAAGAGTATTAATGGAAATTATTTAATGGATTTCACTAATTTTGTCATTGATCCAAGTGGATATCGGTGGCCACCCACCTATTCCACTTCCTCAAAATACATCTTCCCACCTTGGCTATATCTTTCCAATGATCTATCATGCACCCCAAATGGATATTGTATGCAAACTTTTGGGGCCATTTTGAGGCCCTAAGCGACGTTTTTTTTTATGTTTGGGAGCCTAGTCGATAGCCAAATTCTCTAGCTTTGGCCCAGTCATAATGTGTTATTCTCGGCTATATATTTCCAATGAGATATCATGCACCCCAAACAGAGAGTTTATACAAATGTTACACCCTCGGTAATTTGATGTATCAACTACCTCCATCGAGGCCCACAAACCTTTTGTTGTTTCATATTTTGGGGTTAGGGTTTTGGATTTTATTAATGTTAAAAAGGCCTTTGGAGCCCAATTGTAAACATTAGCTTCTTGTGAATGAGAATGTCCATCACAACACTTATCAGAGATAAGCTACCACCATTCTAGCGAGTTCATTCACTATGTATTTTTACAGTTTCTGTACATTTCTCTCATTATTAGAAATTATGTATTACTGTATCTCTATGCTTATCGCAATAATTATGTGTATTTCATTGTTATACCTCCACCTTCATTCTGTTCTCAAAATAATCTGGATCTGTGGTATCAGATAAAGTTGATCCTTGTCATTTCTTAATGCATGTCCCCGACGAGGTCAGGGTATAGAGAGTTGGGTCTCAAGCTACTTTCTCTTGAGGACAACCACTCTCTCCAGCCCAACCAACCTCCCATGGTGGAAGGAAAGAGAGACAAGGGAGCAGGAGATTATATTCATCAATTGTTCAAGGAAGCCCTCACGCGATAGAGGGACGAAATGATGGAGAATTTTTCCCAATCCTTAGATGAATGTCGACAAAAGAAGACGTGTCTTCATCAAGAAGCCACTTTGGAGGCACTTCCCCTTTAAGGGTACAAGTTAATTTTGATATTACCATGTTTGAAGTTAAGATAGATGTGGATGCTTTGGAAAAGTGGTTAAATATGCTAGAAGGTTATTTCTCTGTCCACAATTTTTCCGATAGAGAACATATCACCTTTGTGCTCCTTAAGGTTGTCCCCCATGTCAAATATTAGTGGGAAACTTACTGAGAGAAAAACTCTACAGAGGAATCTGGAGTATTTGGGTCCAAGCCCACTTGAGTTGTTTTTATGGATGCGGTCAAGGAACAATATTACCCTGTTGGAAACTATGACGACCAGTACATGCGATGGACCACACTGCATAAAGAGAGGGGCCAAACAATGCCTAAGTTCACAAATACCTTCCATACCTTGTGCACCAAGCTAGGTATCAAAGAATCTAAGTGGAATCTAGTTCTAAAATACCATAGGTATACACATAGGTACATCCAAACTAAGATAGAGTTTCTGGACATCTCATCAGTTGGAGTTGCTTATCAATATGTTGTCAAAATTGAGCAAAAATTTAAGCAGTAGAACTGTTGGAAAATGTTTAACAGACAGCATATGCTTGTCATTGATGGAAAGTACAACAGTGATGATGGCTTGAGTACAACAACGATGATCAACAAGCAAATAGAAGATAAGTCCAGGAAGATCAAATGATCGAAGGCAACGCAACATTGACAAAATGATCGAAGGCCCGAGAAGCACTTCTGATTGTTGGATCTCATTCAAAATTCCCGAATGAACGAGGGTCGTCAAATCAGAATATAGACAAGAAGAGCGTTGAACAGGAGGACAGATCTCAGATGTTAGATCTGAGCGTAGGGTCCGACCACCGTTGGATCGAGGAGAACCTGCACGATCCTTAAAGAACAAGGAGAAGCGGGCATAATCGCGATATGCGAAATCATGACTTAATCTAAGCCGTCAGATCGAGGTTGAATCTAGACCGTTGATCCCAGTCCATGTCGGAGTTTTGAGGATCGTGAATTAAACATGTCAAATATTATTAACATCAAGAATCCTTAAATCGCGATATGCGATATTACGATTTAATCACAGCCGTCAGATCAAGATAAGATCTGGACCGTCGATCCGACTCACGTCAGCAAACCACGTCAGCTAGGAACATGTGGCACAACCAGGTAATGACAAGTGTCAGATTGATTCAACATTCCAAGCACATGTAAGTCACGAATCAGGGTGACACGTGGCAGTTATTTAACACATGTGATGTCAGCAGACTTACACCATGTCGGAGTTTCGAGGATCGTGTGTTCGAGTTGTCAAAGAAACAATTGAACAAGAATGTCGATTTTGCGATATGCGGAATTGCAATTCAATCGCAGCCGTTGAATCAAGCTCTGATCAGGACCGTTGATCCCACGCCATTTCGAGGTATTGGGGATCGCGACTTGGAGAGTTGAGATGTCTCATCTCCAGACTCACGAAATGTGAAATAGCGAAAGTGCCTTATGCATAAGGCTGTGGTCATAGCCCATGGTCACGTGAAGGGAAGGAGTCATGCTAGATAAGCTCCATTTCGGGGTTTCGGAGATCGCGACTTGGAAAGTCGATATGCCTCATCTCCAGATCCATGAAACGTGAATTCGCGAAAAGCATTTTTTGCATAGGTGCTTGGTTATGACCATGGTCATATAGAGGAAGGAGCTAACATAGAAAAGATCTGTATCGGAGCTTCAGAGATCGCGACATGAAGTGTCGAGACACTTGGCCACAGGAATGCCGAAATGCCAAAACTCAATTTAAAGGCAAGATTAATAAAGTTCATCCAACGATGCAAATAAACCTAAAGGAGATCGGAGGGCTACTGTAGCACGACATAGTATAACTGCCAGAAACCATTGATGGTTTCAGCCAAAGGACTCGAAGACACTTGGGATGATTGACAGAGAAGGTGAAGAGCCACTGGGAATCTTCAAGAGGGATGAAGATGTTCGTGGAGTTGATTGACAGCTGATGAGCATTGAGGCCTGTAACTGAAACAGAGAAGGTGAGTTCGACTGTCACTGAGAAGACGAAGAGTCTCGAACTGCTAGAGAAGTTGAAGAGTCGCGATGATGATCACGCAGAGCACTTGAGATGTGGAGGAGATTGGCACGATATGAGCATGCAGAAGAATGGCGAATATTGCATGCACAAGATGCATAGAAGATATATATACACGGTACAGAGAAGAGAAGGGCAGTTGTTGCTGTTGGATATTGTTGTGGTTGTTGTTGGTGAAGGTGATTCATGTGTGAAGAAGGAGGAGAGTGCAACAGCTGAATTGCACAGAAGAGGAACTGTGCAGTGAATGGACATGGCGCACCGAGCATAAAAATCATAAGAACAGATAGCGCAAGTAATGTGTGCAGAAAGGCGATGAGGCAGACAGAGCAACGAAATGCAGCAGAACAGTGATGAGTCTGGTAAGCCATTGTTGAACATCATATCATTGTAATAAGTTTCAGTAGCAAAGATTTATATTTCAGGGTGGAAGGGAGGTGCAAGGGAGAACTCTTGTTCTCTGTTATACAGGTTGGTGCCTGTATGATTGGAAGTTGGTGCTTCCATCCAGTTGGTGCTGGAAACACTCAAGGAGTTGGTGCTTCCTTCTAGTTGGCACTAGAGAAACCAGGGAGTTGGTGCTTCCTTCTAGTTGGTGCTAGAGAAACTAGGGAGTTGGTGCTTCCTTCTAGTGGGTGCTAGAGAAAATAGAGAGTTGGTGCTCTCAGCAATTTGCAGCTTGCAAAACAAAGATTGTAGCCTCATTATGAGTTGGTGCTCATATGTATGATAATGTAAATAATGTAGCTATTACTTATCATATAAAGAAAAAGAGGTTTTTACCCTTTATGGGTTTCCTCAGGAAATGTCTGTCTCTATGTATCACATGTGTGTGACTAATGTTGAATGTGCCTTTGTTTATCTCTCTGCATTATTGTGATCATCATTGAGTGCCTTGTAAAGATTTTAAAAGAAGCATTATTGTTTAAGCACGGTAACAACTGATTCACCCCCCCCTCTCAGTTGTTCAACAATTGGTATCAGAGCTGGCCCCTTTTATCTAAGGGTAGATCCTAGAGCTTAAACATGTCAAGCCATGAAGGAAATTCAACCAATAAGGCCC
>ML778975.1:1473274-1486662 GCA_009831015.1 Picea engelmannii
AAGGTTTCAAATGGAAGATTCTAAACCTGTGGGTACACCTATGGTAACTGGATGTAAACTAAGAAAGTATGATGATTCACCTGATGTTGATCAAAGATCATATCGATCAATGATAGGAAGCCTGTTGTACATCACAACATCTCACCCAGACATAATGCATGTTGTAGGAATGGTAGGAAGATATCAGGTTGCACCTAAACAGAGTCATTTGCAAGCTATCAAAAGGATATTCAGGTATTTGAAAGAGACAATGACTTATCGTATGTGGTATCCCAGAAATCAAAGTCTTCAGTTGACTGCCTATTCAGATGCAGATTGGGAAAACTGTGTTGATGAGAGAAAAAGCACCAGTGGAGGAGCATTCTTATTGGGTGACTCCTTAGTAGCATGGCTTAGTAAAAAGCAAGGCTCCATTTCTTTATTAACCATAGAGGTAGAGTACATTGCTGCTGCTACCTGTTGCACTCAGGTATTATGGATGATTCAGACACTTGCAGACTTAGAGGTAAAATACATTGCACCGATCCCAATTCATTGTGATAACACGAGTGCCATCAGTGTGTCTAAAAATCATGTCTTCCACTCCAAGACAAAACATATTCCCATTAAATATCATTTTCTGAGAGAGCAGGTTACCAATTAGATTGTTCAGGTCCATCTTTACTAAGCCCCTAGCCAAGACACCGTTTGAATATCTCAGACATAAGCTGGGTGTCATTTCGTTTCACACCTAAAAGAGTCCATCTTGTTAGGGGGAGATTTGTATTGTTTGAATATCTAATGCCTCCTAAAATTACTGCAATAGCTCAGGGGGAGCATGCCTCTTCTTTGACATTGATGTCAAAGGGGGAGAAAATAATTTGAGTGCCTTAGGGGTGCCTTAGTTGCCATCAATGCCAAAGGGGGAGATTGTTGGAAAATGTTTAACAGGCAACATATGCTTGTCATTGATGGCAAGTCCAGTAGTGATGATGGCTTGACTACATCAGTGATGATCAACAGGAAAATAGAAGATAAGTCCAGGAAGATCGAATGATCGAAGGCAACGCAACATTGACAAAATGATCGAAGGCCCGAGAAGCACTTCTGATCGTTGGATCTCATTCAAAATTCCCGAATGAACGAGGGCCGTCGGATTAGAATATAGACAAGAAGAGCGTTGAACATGAGGACAGATCTCAGACGTCAGATATGAACGCAGGGTCCGACCACCGTTGGATCGAGGAAAACCTGCACGATCCTTAAAGAACAAGGAGAAGCGGGCATAATCGCGATATGCGAAATCGCGACTTAATATGACCCGTCAGATCGAGGTTGAATCTAGACCGTTGATCCCAGTCCATGTCGGAGTTTCGAGGATCGCGAATTAAAAATTTCAAAGATTATTAACATCAGGAATCTCGAAATCGCGATATGCGATATTACGATTTAATCACAGCCGTCATATCAAGATAAGATCTGGACCGTCGATCCGACTCACGTTAGCAAGCCACGTCATCTAGGAACACGTGGAACAACCAGGTAATGACAGGTGTCAGATTGATTCAACATTCCAAGAACATGTAAGTCATGAATCAGGGTGACACATGGCAGTTATTTAACACATGTGACATCAACAGACTTACACCATGTCGGAGTTTCGAGGATCCCGTGTTGGAGTTGTCAAAGAAACAATGCAACAAGAATGTCAATTTCACGATATGTGAAATTGTGATTCAATCGCAGCCGTTGAATCAAGCTCTGATTAGGAGCGTTGATCCCGTGTCATTTTGAGGTATCGGGGATCGTGACTTGGAGAGTCGAGATGTCTCATCTCCAGACTCACGAAATGCGAAATCACGAAAGCGCCTTATGCATAAGGCTGTGGTCACAGCCCATGGTCACGCGAAGGGAACGAGTCATGCTAGATAAGCTCCATTTCGGGGTTTCGGTTATCGCGACTTGGAAAGTCGATATGCCTCATCTCCAAATCCATGAAACGTGAATTCGTGAAAAGCGCTTTTTCCATAGGCGCTTGGTTATGACCATGGTCATATAGAGGAAGGAGATAACACATAAAAGTTCTGTATCGGAGCTTTGGAGATCGCGACATGAAGTGTCGAGACACTTGGCCACAGGAATGCCGAAATGCCGAAACCCAATTTAAAGGAAAGATTAATAAAGTTCATCCAATGGCGCAAATAAACCTGAAGGAGATCGGAGGGCTACTGTAGCACGACATAGTATAACTGCTAGAAACCACTGATGGTTTCAGCCAGAGGACTCGAAGACACTTGGGATGATTGAAAGAGAAGGTGAAGAGCCGCTGGGAATCTTCAAGAGGGATGAAGATGTTCGTGGAGGCGATTGACAGTTGATGAGCATTGAGGCCTACAACTGAAACAGAGAAGGTGAGTTCGACTGTCACTGAGAAGACGAGGAGTCTCGAACTGCCAGAGAAGTTGAAGAGTCGCGATGATGATCACGCAGAGCACTTGAGATGTGGAGGAGATTGGCGCGGTATGAGCATGCAGAAGAATGGCGAATATTGCATGCACAAGATGAACAAAAGATATATATACACGATACAGAGAAGAGAAGGGCGGTTGTTGCTGTTGGATATTGTTGTGGTTGTTTTTGGTGAAGGTGATTCATGTGTGAAGAAGGAGGAGAGTGCAGCAGCTGAATTGCACAGAAGAGGAACTGTGCAATGAATGGACATGGCGCACCGAGCATAAAAAGCAGAAGAATAGACAGCGCAAGTAATGTGTGCAGAAAGGTGATGAGGCAGACAGAGCAACGAAATGCAGCAGAACAATGATGAGTCTGGTAAGCCATTGTTGAACATCATATCACTGTAATAAGTTTTAGTAGCAAAGATTTATATTTCAGGGTGGAAGGGAGGTGCAAGGGAGAACTCTTGTTCTCTGTTATACAGGTTGGTGCCTGTATGATTGGAAGTTGGTGCTTCCATCCAGTTGGTGCTGGAAACACTCAGGGAGTTGGTGCTTCCTTCTAGTTGGCGCTAGAGAAACTAGGGAGTTGGTGCTTCCTTCTAGTTGGTGCTAGAGAAACCAGGGAGTTGGTGCTTCCTTCTAGTGGGTGGTAGAGAAAACAGAGAGTTGGTGCTCTCAGCAAGTTGCAGCTTGCAAAACAGAGGTTGTAGCCTCATTATGAGTTGGTTCTCATATGTATGATAATGTAAAGAATGTAACATTACTTATCATATAAAGAAAAAGAGGTTTTTACCCTTTATGGGTTTCCTCAGGAAATATCTGTCTCTGTGTATCACATGTGTGTGACTGATGTTGAATGTGCCTTTGTTTATCTCTCTACATTATTGTGATCATCATTGAGTGCCTTGTAAAGATTTTAAAAGAAGCATTATTGTTTAAGCACGGTAACAATTGATTCAACCCCCCCCCCCCCCCCTCTCAGTTGTTCAACAAGAACAAGCAGGAGTTTGGGTTTGCAAATATGCAACAACCAAAGTATGGTAAAGGCGTCCCTAAATCAAAGAACAACCAACCTCAAGAAAACCGGTATAAACCATAGGAAAATAAGGGTAACGGGAAGACAAACAAGGACATTGGAATATGGTGTGATTTCCATAAAATCCCTTAGCACAACACCGATGAATGTCACTCAAAACAGTCATTGGTGGTTGAGCTCAAAGAAACAGATCTGAGCCCTGACTTAGACTATAATTTAGAAAATAATAAAAGGAGATAGATCATTGATGTAAAACCCACTACTACTATTGCAACCAAAACAATCCAACTATAAGAACCATAGGATCTTGAGGAGGAGGAGTGCCTCTTCCATTCAGAGATGTGGGTGAAGAGGACCCCATTAAATTTCATTGTTGATAGTGGAATCCAAAATAACCTCATCTCGGTAGAGCTCATCAAGTAGTTGGCATTTTCAACAACACCACACCTGCATCCATACAACAATGAGTGGCTTCTCCAGCGTCGAGATCTTTGTGTCACATGTCCTACAACATCAAGCCCTTCAAGGATGAGGTACTATGTGATGTTTTTCCACTAGAATTTTTTTATGTTCTATTAGGCCAACCATATATGTGTAAGCATCATTTTGTTTATGAGTCTCGACCCCATAGTGTTGTTATTACTCTCGAGGGTCATCTTTACAGAATACCATAGGTAGTTATGACTATTGTCCCACTAAAACAATGTCGCAAAGTAGTCTCTCATACGAAAAAATTTAGTTTTTTTGTGATACATTCATAAGTAAAACAGAAGGACACTGCAACCACTTCAGCCTCGGTGCAAGACCTTTATATCCAGTAGAAGAAGATCAACAAGATTGTAGAAGAGCACAAAAATATTCTTACTCCACCTACGAGGGTGCCTCCACACTTCCCAGTCAAGCAAAGTTATAATAGATCCCTTCATACTCTTCATGTTGCATATTCACCGAGAGAGTCCTCCCACACTCAAGAATATCATGTAGCTATATTGGTTGAATGGATCCAACCATTCCAGCAATAGGTTCATGACATACTTCAACAAGCTAAGCAGGACAACTTCTTCACCAACGAAGCAACTCACCAAGGTTCAAATTCAACAAAAGATTCCCTGGCAACTTGACGCAATGGATAGCATTTCTTCCTAATGGGGAAGGAATGATCCAGGTGGATATTGGTGGCCACCCACCTATTCCACTGGCTCGAAATAAAGTTTCCCACCTTAGCAGTTTTTCGGGTCCCAAAATTATGGGGTCGTTTTGAGGCCCTAAACAACATTTTTTGACGTTTGAGGGCCCAAGATATAGCCGATGAATCTAGATTATGCCTAATCGGATTTTTTTTGTTCTCTTCTATACCTTTCCAATGAGCCATAATGCGCCCAAAATGGAGATCGTATGCAAAAGTTACACCCTCGGTAAGTTGATGTATCAACTACCCCCATCGAGGCCCACAAACCTTTTGGAATTTCATCTTCTGGGGTTAGGGTTTTGGATTTTATTTATGTTAAAAAGGCCTTTGGAGCCTCAATTTTAAACATCAACTTCTTGTGAATGAGCATAACCATCATACCTCTTCTCAGAGATAAGCTTTCACCATTCTAGCGAGTTCATTCACCCTGTATTTTTACAGTTTTTGTACATTTCTCTCATTAATAGAAATTTTGTATTATTGTATCTCTTTGTTTCTTGCAATATTTATGTGTATTTCATTGTTATACCTCCCCCTTCATTATGTTCTCAAAATAATATGGATCAGTCATTTTAATAATTTATCTAAGAGGGGTACCTTGGTGTAATAGCTTGTTGGAACCGGGACGAAGAGCTCTAAATGGTGGAGAAGATAAAAAGTGACTTTGAGTGCCAAAAAATGCTTTAAAGTAAAATAAATCACATTTTGGAGTAAAAGGGTTAATAAATTAATAAAGTGATTTTACTAAAGTTAAATTAAAAATTCACTTAAGTGTAAAAGGGTAAAAAGGTTAGCAAAAGGGTGGACGAGGAGATAAAATAGGAAAGAGGGCACCCTCTCTCATTATGAATTGTTATTTTCTAAAAATTATTTGGAGAGAGATCTTGTAGCTTTGACTCTTGGGATGAAAAACCCCAGAGAACAATATTGGGTTCAAGGGTGAAACTATCCAACCTCCTTGATCGTAGAGGAGAGACCATACAGATCTTCCATTGTTCTTTATTGTGGCTAAGATTTCATCATTTGGCAGCGAGGTTTCCTTTGGTTGAGGGCGATTTTGGTTGAGGAGAATGAGTTAGCTTGTGGTTGTGTTTTTGGGTATTGTGGTTTGATGTGTTTTCTCATCTTGGGGGGGGCAATTTACTCTTGTGGGACGAGTTCCATTTGTGGTGGTTGTATTTATTTCGAAAAGGGGGGTGATTCTAGTGTGGGGTGCACATTCTTGGAGCCATGCTGATTTTCTTTTGTGGGAATACTTTATGTTCTAGACGGGGGCTGATTTTCTCCATTATTGAGGTCGATTTTCTTTGCAGCAGAGATATATCAATTGACAGGTGTTAGTTGTTGATTGCATTGCGTATATTTTCTTTGGGAGATATTCTTACCAACATTTTTACCCAGTTGTAACAGGTCAGGTTTAACTAAATAAAATCAACGTTTTTATGATATATTCATGTGTTGTTATATCATATTTGTTTAAGATATTCCTTAGGTATTTTCTTGTTATGTTTTGTATTCACAATGAAAACTTAAATGTCATTGAAACCCTTCCCAACCTTTAAAACTTCATGTGGTAAAACCAAACATCAAACACTAAAACTCATTACAATGGAATAGAACCTACAACCTAAGTGTTTGATGAAAGTCATCACCCAAAAATACACACAAGTTGTTATAGCAATGAAGGGAAATTTGTGATAGCAGTAGGAAGTGTTTGTCAAAGGTCCTAAGCCACATCAGCAGATTGGTGAGGGATATTACATGCCATTAGTTATGAGTCTAGAAATATTAAGGAACATGAGAGGAATTATTCCACACATGATTTGGATCTTGTTTCCATAGTTCATACATTAATGATGTGGAGGCATTATCTCATGGGAAATAGATTTGAATTAAGGATAGACAATAGTGGTCTAAAAAATATTTCTAAGCAACCAACTTTGAATGTCAGGAAGATGAGATGGTTGGAATTTTTAAGTGAGTATGACTTTAATATCAAGCATATCGAAGGAAAATAAAATAAATTTGTTGATGCACTCAACAAAAGAGTACATCTCATGCATGCTACAACCATTAGTATGCTTAATTTAAATTTGAAGAGAATAATTTTAAATGATGTTGTTATAGACCAACATCACCTACAGGTAAAAGAAATATTACAGTAGGAAAATGTACAACACAAATTTAAATAATATAAGATGAAATAAGATGGTGTACTTATGCATAAAAATAGAATTTATGTTCCTAATTCTGGAGAACTTAGGAATTTGGTATTAAAAGAAATGTGTAATGTTCCATATGTCAGACATCCTGGTTACCAGAAAACAATTGCAACAATAAGCATCAAATACTTTTGGCCAGGAATGAAGAAGGATGTTGATGATTACATTGTAAGATGTATGGAATGTCAGAGAGTGAAATCCAAGAATAGACACCCAACGGGTTTGCTACAACTATTTCCAATTCCAAATAATAAATGGGAAGTAGTAAACATTGATTTTATTACTAAATTTTCGAGGACAACAAGGAAACATGATTCAATAATGGTAGTGGTGGATAAATTGACAAAGGATTCTCATTTTTTTCCTATAAAAATGACTCATATTCTACAACTAATATTGCAGACATTTACATGATGGAAATTGCTAGGTTGCATGGAATACCCAAGGAAATTATTTCATATAGATATACAAAGTTTACTTCCAAGCTATGGGTGTGTGGATGAGGTGTGTGTATAGGAATAGTGCCTGAAAAACATAGGCCAAAAGAATGGGAAACCAAGTGTTTTGAAGAAGAAAGTGCACAAGGAATATTTCGAGGGGAAGAAGAAGTGGAAAGGGCGAAAAGATAAGAAGAAAAAAACCACTACACTTTAGTGAAAACATCCCAACAACCATTTCAATCATTGTAACATTGATGGCCACACTAAGAAAAAATGATGGAAAGTGCATCTAGAGATAAACCCAAAGAACTACAAGAAGGGTGGAAAGAAAAAGAAACTTTTAGCCACAGATTTAAGCAATCAGGTTGAAAGTATCTCAAATGTGCATGAAAATATCGTTTGCACATATGTGCAGAAGGAGGTGAATTTGAGTACCCTTCATCACCAGGAAGAGAGTGAGATGGCCAAGCTCTTCCACATCAAGATTCAGGTCAAGAAGACCAAGATAGATGCTTTGTTTGAATCTGGTTCACATGATAATCTCATAGCAGCGGATATGTTCATCAAGATTCAATTGGAGGTTCAGAACCATCCTATCCCATATCCATTGGGTTGGGTGAACAAGGATGTAGAGTTAAAGGTAACGAAATGATGTAAGATTAAATTTTATGTAAGTGTTGATTTTATTGATGAAGTGGAATTGGACTAGTACCCCCTGATGTATGTGGAGTATTGTTTAGAAGCCCTTACATGTATATGAGGGATGAAATATTCATGCAGAGACCCAACCAATATCAATTTATTAAGAAAGAGAATTCCTACATCATTAATGTTCATTAAGGCAAGTCACATATCTCACTAGTAAGTGTCAACCAAGCCAAGAAGTTGATTAGTTATAGTAACAAATATGTTTTGTGTTTCTTAAGAGAAAATAAGTATGATGATGATTCAATGGGAGCGAAGGCATCCCTATAGGTGTACTAAATATAAGAGACATCATTTTGAAGATTTTCTATAGGAATATAGAAGAGTGTTCAAGAAACCTAAAGGGCTACCACCCAAGAGGGATGTGGAGGATGAAATACAATTCTTTCCAGACTCCTCATTGTCGAATATTGGGTTGTATAGACAGTCTGTTATAGAAGTGAATGAAGTGAAGAAGAAGTTGCAGCATTTTTTGGAGCAAGGTGTGATTTGACAAAGTACCTCACCTTGTGGGTCACCCATCATACATGTTCCCAAGAAGTATGGGACTTGGAGAATGTGTATCGATTATAAGGCATTGAACAAGATTACACTAAATAAATCAGTACCCTCTGCTAAGGATCAATGATCTTTTGGACCAATTACAGCATGCCAAGTACTTCACTAAGCTAGATTTGAAATCAGGATATCACTAGGTACGAGTGAAAGAAGAAGATACTTGGAATATTGCCTTCAAGACAAGGAAAGGCTTGTATGAGTCTTTGGTTATGACATTCGGTTTATGCAATGCACAGGATACATTTATGAGACTAATGAATGATGTTGTATGCCCTTATCTAGATTCATTTGTTATTGTCTATTTGGATGTTATATTGGTTTATAGTGCTACCAAGGAGGAGTACATATCACATCTTATGTAGGTGTTAGAGATTGAAAAATCACCATCTCTTAGCCAATCTCAAGAAATGTGAGTTTGCTCAGTAGTATTTGGTTTATTTGGGGTATGATATCAATAGAGGGGAACTCAAGATATATCTTATGAAGATGAATGCCATCATGAAATGGCCAGTTCCTACAAATTTCACTGAAGTTAGGATTTTTGTTGGGGAAGAACAGTACTTGTGAAAGCTCATAGCTTCATTTATAGTAGTAGTTGCACCACTCCATGCCATACCAGCTAGTGGTAAGAATTTCTAGTGGGGGAAGAATCAGAAGAAGGAATTTGATGAGATGAAAAGAAAGATCATTCAAGCACCAGTAATCGTGCTACCAAACTTGCAGAATCCCTTCTAAGTGGAGAGAGATGCAAGTGGGTATTCTATGGGATCATTTTTTACACGAGGAAGGTCGGTATGTTATCATTCCAAAAATTTTCATGGGGAAGTTCTCAACTACCATACCTATGACAAGAAACTTTATGCCCTGGTTTAATCTATCAAGAAGTGGAAGCACTACTTGATGGGAAAGGATACCATCATTCACACAGATCACCAGTCACTAAAATATTTGTTGGCCCTGAATAAGCTAGAACAAACCAAGCATTAAGAGTGGATGGGGTTTTTACAACAATTTCATCTATTCATCAAGTATAAGAAGGGAAACACAAACAACTTGGCATACATGCTTTCATGACCACCCACATCCAATATTACATATTTTCGAACTCCGATACACATGGATCATTTTACCCATGATGCATAAAAAGAGGCATATATAGAAGATGAGGACTTCAAGGAGGTGTTTCAATAGCTACAAGGAAAAACTCATAAAAAAGAAGGTGACGACAAGGTTGATTATCATTTCCAGAATGGTTTACTCTACAAGATCAATAAGCTCTATGTCCCGAAAGGTGAATGACTGCATCTTATCAGAGAGGTGCACACCTCCAATATTGTAGGACATTTTGGTGTTGGGAAGTCAGTTGCCAATTTACAAAGGTATGTGTACTAGCCCAGAATGCAAGAATATGTATCATGGTATATCAAAGGATGTATACTTTGATGTACCAACAAGCCCATAAATAGGAATAAAGTTTTATACCATCCTTTACCTATACCCACTCGACCTTGGGAAGGCATTTCCATGGATTTTGTAGGAATTTTACCAACCAGACGGAAGGGACATAATTATTTATTTATGGTAGTTGACAAGTTCAGCAAAATGTGCATTCTCATGCCTTATAAAAAGACCATCAAAGAATAGGAAGTAGAAAAAATGTTCTTTGAACAAATCTAGGTGCACTTTGGGATACCAAAGATAATCGTCTTAGATAGGGATACCAGATTTCTCAATGCAGTTTGGACTACATTGTGGGAGAATATGGACACTAAGTGGAATACTTCTACAACATTCCATCCATAAGCAAATGGGTAGACAGAAGTAGTCAACAGAAATTTGGTGTAGCTTTTGAGGGGTTACAATCAAAAGTGTCTGAAGACCAAGGATGAAAATTTGATCTATGTACAACACTCTTATAACATATCAGTCCACACTTCTACTGGAAAGTCACCTTTTGAAATTTTCTTTGGATATTTTCCACCTTCCAGGGCCATTTTGAAGCATCAAACGACATTTTTGGGAGTTAAAAATTTCCTAGCATAGCTTGGACCCCATAATGTTATTCTACACCTTGAGAACTTTCCAATGGTGCAAACATAATGTCAATCGGAGCTTGTATGAAAACGTTATGCCTCTCGCAAGTTGACCACCATGGTATGATAGGATGCCACATTGGCCCTTATTACTCATGCATATGGGGCTAGCCTCATATGTAATTTCAAGATTATTATAGAAGTTCCAAAACCATATCACAATTGAGGGTTGAGGAATTCAAAAACATACCCCTAGATGGATATCAAGCTATGTTTAATACCGGGCCACTAGGAGGATAAGGGGTTCCATTCTATACTATTGTATTTTGTTCCATATCATAGAAGAACAACTGGGAGTGGGAAATTATAGAGAATAATAGAGGGGATTTATTTTATGTAGCATCCTGATAGGCCACATGTCTTAGGTGACTCCATAGAGAGTTCCTTCTACTTTTTTTTCTCCATCATATTCCATACCAGAAGAAAGAGAGCAGAGCAACCTCACCTTCTAGCTAGGTTTTCTCTCGTAAAGGTTTCCCATAGAAAATGTTTTATTTTTTATTTTTCGGATGGTGTGTGATTGTATATTATTGTTCTCTATTTTCCACATTTTATCTATTTCATGCATAAGAAGAAAATTAGTAAATAAATATTTTGGAATATAAATAAATTTAACCCTCATAGTTTAGATTTCAATTTTATTTATTAAATTTGTTGTGATGAATTGTTCCAATGGAATATCCATGGCAGTTTACAGATCATAAATCCATACCAAGGTGAGATCAATACATTAAAATTGAATCATTGGTTGCAAAAACTAGAATTTTATTTTAGCGTTCACCATATAGATCAAGAGCAAAAGATTTCATTTGCTAGATTGAAGTTAGAGGGCCATTCTTTAACCTGGTGGGAAAGCCATACGAAAACACTTGGTCTTGAGGCTGATAAACCAGTAATTAGGTGGGAGGACATCAAAACCCTCATCAAATCCCAATTATACCCTATTGGGTATGTAGAGGACCAAGGGATTTAGTGGCACTAATTTGGGCAGAGGCAGGACCAGAGTGTAGAGGAGTACACCACTAAGTTCAGAAAGATGGCCATCATGTTGGGTATCTCTCCTAAGAACCAAGATGCACTCCTCAAGTATTTGGGGGTTTTACACAGTCATCTATGAAAGCATGTGATACTCTTCAAGCCAAGGATAGTGGATGAGGCATGTGTACACGAACAGTACCTGTAAAACATAGGCCAAAATAAGGGGAAACCAAGTGGTTCGAAGAAGAAAGAGCACCAGGAATATTCGAAGGAGAGGACGAAGAAGTGGAAAGGGGGAAAATATAATAATAAAACAGTTGCTACACATCAATCGAAAGATCCCAACAACCATTGCAATAATTTCAACATTGATATCCGCACTAAGGAGAAATGATGGAAACTTCATCTAGAGATAAACCCTTAGAACTGCAAGAATGACGGAAATAAAGCAAACATTTTAGCCACAAATTCAAGCAATCGGGTTGAAATTAGCTCATATGTGGATGAAAATATCGTTTTCACAACTGTGTAGAAGGAGGTGAATTTAAGTACCCTTCATCACCAGGAAGAGAAGGAGATGACCAAACTCTTCCACATCAAGATTCAGGTCAAGAAGACTAAGATAGATTCTTTGATTGAATCTGGTTCACGGGATAATCTCATAGCAGTGGATCTATTGTTAGAAAAACAAGACCATGGAGCAATAAAATAAAACAAATGTGTAAACAATACACAGAAGATATACAATACAATAGAGACACAGATTTACGTGGTTCACCCAATGTGGGCTACGTCCACCAAAGAAATTGTCAGGTCCTTCCTTTATTATTATCCAGCATATGAAGGGATACAACCTACAACAAACCCGTTGTAACTTCCACTTCTATCTCTCACAGTCTCCTATCTCAGAATACAATGTTCACCATCAACCATAGGCGCAATACATTTCCCTCATAAAAGAGGGTTGCCTTCTAGGGAAAAAAACCCTATCATAATCTCTACTGTTAGATCTGCAACCTTATAATGAACGGTCCAGATTTACAATGAAATTACAATATACATTTACAAGGTAATTTTTCCTTCGGGGGCTTTGCCCCCGAACCCCCACTTGCCCACAGACCCCACAGAGGGGGTACCCCCCCTCTGCACTCCCCCGCGTGGAAGAGTGTACATACTTATGGGGTGTAAATACTTCATGGGGTATAAACACGGCTGAAAGTAAAAGACCTCTGAATAAGGAAGATAATCAGGCTCCACAACCAACAATCTCCCACTTGGAGACTGATCTCAACAACTCCACCGTTGTTGTATATGTTGGACTCTGAACCTTCTTGGACCTGACAAATTTCTCATCTTCATCTTCATTCTTGAAGACCAACTGAAACTGAGTAGGAACTCAGTTTCTCTTTGGTTACTCCCTTTGTTAACATGTCTGGAGGATTCTAGCTAGTGTGTATCTTTTCCAACTTCAAATGTCCATCTTCCAAGGTGGATCATATGAAGTGGTAAATCAACTGTATATGCTTAGTCTTCGAATGAAAGGCTGAGTTCTTTGCAAGATGAATTTCACTCTCACTATCATAGTACACCCTGCTATTCTCCTACTTCTTTCCCAATTCCTCCATAAACCTTTGTAACCAAATCATCTCTTTACTAGCCTCTGTAGCAGCAACATACTCTACCTCTGTTGTTGAAAGTGCAACAACCTTTTGCAGTTTTGAAATCCAACTTA
>ML778975.1:1505042-1534263 GCA_009831015.1 Picea engelmannii
GGGAGAGAATAATGCGCTCATTGGGATTGCAATTTAAGTCCTTTGCAGACCATTGTTGTGATTGCATGATCTCTTGAGTGTTGTTGAATATCTTGGACCAGAGAAAAAATGTTGAGAAGGGATTGGAGTGGAAAAATCTCCTATTGTGTTCCTTCCATATTGTCCAAACAACAAATCCTGGAAGCAACCGCCAAATTTTGTTGAGGATTCAATTGTTGTAGGAATTCATTATCCATCTTTATATAAAATGAATGATGTTATCTCCTACTTGGTTTGTTTTCCTCATGATAATGGCTACCTTATCCCAGAGTTCTGCACTAAAAGGACATTGATTCATTCAGTGCTCCAACGATTCCTCCTACTTCATATAGAGAGGACACATTGAGGGCCCAATAAATACTTTTTTCCTTAAATTGTCCCAAGTTAGGATTTGGTTTTGTATTAGAATCCAGAGAAAAGTGGAAACCTTTGGACATATGTGTGATTTCCAAATGGTGTGTTAGATCAGGTTCTTGGGAAATAAATGAAATTGTGTTTCGAGATAGTAAGCTTCTTTGATTGTAAAAGTGCCAACTATAGAATTCCCCTAGCGTAGAATGTCCCTTCCATCTCATCTACGAATCTTCCTCAAGGAGGAAATTTACTTCCATGAGACCAAGTTGCAATTAGCTGGAAGATTAAGATCCATGTGCGAGGTTTTCCAATCCCTCCATTGAGAGTCTGGGGGTGTTTCTTTACATAGATTGGCTACATTTTTCATATTTGGCCTTTGGAATTTGGGGTTGGAGTTGATGAAAATTTTCCAAACATTGTGGTGGAGGGAGTCGTTGCCACAAGTCTGACCACAAGAAGGTGTCTTGTCCATCTCTTAATTCCCAGAAAGCATGCTCATGATTAAGGGATCCAATGTGCCAGGCTATGTTCTAGATGTTGGACCCTTGGATATGATTTGTCATTATTATTAGATGAGTTTCATCAATATGTGGAGCATATTTCTATTTCCACATTCTTTCCCATAGTTCTTTTGGGTGCTTCAACCATCTCCACCATATTTTTACACCCATTATTTCACCAAGCAAAATGGATTGTGGAGCCCAAGACTTCCATTGAGCTTTGGTTTGCACAATTTTTCCCAATTGACCAAGGTCCATTTTATGTCATATTTTAGACCCTACCAAAGGAATTCCCGTTGAATATTTATGATGGCACTGGGCACCGATTTTGGAGCGGCTAAGCCCAAGAATTGATAGGTGGGTATAGTATGAAGGACATATTTTACTAGCACCAGTCAGGCAAACACATTAAGTGTGTGAAAGGTCCAAGAGTTCAGTCATCTAGATAGCGAGTCAATGAGGCTAGACCAACAAATGTTTGTAACCACTGAATCAAAGAGTGGGATTCCAAGGTAATTGGATGGAAGGGAGATCTGGGGGATGCCTAACATGTGGGAAATGTAGTTCTGAAAGGCTAGATGAGTATGAAAGAAGAAGATATGGGATTTATATAGATTAAAATAGGTGCCTAAAGCTTCATTGAAGTCAGAAAGGATGAGATTTATTGTATGTGTTTCTCGCGTTGTGTGTGTTCCCATTAACATGGTGTCGTCCACAAATTGACTATGTGAATTTGTTGGTTAGAGAACATGGAGGGGGAGACCTTTGAAGGAATCGTCCTCTATGGAGGCCTTGATTTAGAACCTAATACCTTCATCCATGATGACAAAGAGGAAAGGGTAGAGGGGGTCACCTTGATGGATTCCTCATGAGGGAGTGAATTTTTTTGAAGGGACATTATTGACAAGTATAGAAACTAAAGTTTTTGAAGTGAGATTTAGTATCCAATTTATCCAGTCATTACAAAATCCAAAAGTAGAAATAATAGAGCGGATATATTCCCAACTTAAGCAGTCAAAGGCCTTTTAAAGGTCAATTTTTATAAGCATACCCAAAGTTATTGTGGATTTAAGGGAGTGGATCACCTCATGTGCCAGGATGACACTATCCAAAATCTGACGTCCTTCTGCATATATCAAATGCTCCTTAGAGATAATGAAGGGTAGAATATGCTTGAGTCTAAGTCCAATGACTTTTGTTATGAGTTAATAAATAACATTGCATAATCTGATGGGTATGAATTTTTTTGGATGGGTCACTCGTTCCTCTTTGGGTATGACTGTGAGGAAGGTGTCATTAAGAGAATATAAGACCTTACCTCAGGAGTAGGATTCATCCACCATCTTCCAAACCTCCTCTCGAACCATCGTCCATTAATGGTGAAAGACGTATGTGGTAAATCCATCGTCCCTTGGGGCCTTTCCCACTAGAATTTTCTCCATAGCTTGGTCTACCTCCTCAATGGTTAAAGGTCGCATGAGCACTTCATTTTGTTTAGGGGAGATGAGATTTGGTATGTGTTGAGTAATTTTATCGATGGCCTGTGAGTGATTGGAGATCAACTTCAAAAGAAGGTTTGTATAATAGTTGATGAGATCATCCTCCATATCTTCATGCTTCATGGTCGGCACCTGGCCATGGTCACTTTCTAATTTAGTGATGTGATTTACATGTTGCCTATGTCTCATGGATCTATGGAAGAACTTGGTATTCTTTTCGTCTTCTTTGAGCCATTGTATCATTGATTTCTGGCGCTAAATGATTTCCTCTTGTTATTGGTGTTCTTACAGTTGTTTTTTATGAAGCTCTTCCTCTGCCTACAGGGAACCTATAGAGCCTTGCAGAACGAATTCTTTTTGAATATCCTCCAAGCATTGCTCAATTGATCTTTGGGCTTGAAATATGTTTCCAAACACATTCTTATTCCAGTCCCATAAAAATTGCTTGAAATTATTTATCTTTTGTAAAATCAATACATAAGGGTTCCACAAGTTATTGCTTCATCTGACCACCATTTATGGGAAAGCTCTTGAAAATCTGGGTGGGTAAGCCATAATTTTTTGAACCAAAAAGGCTTGAACTTGGCAGCACAAGTGGTATCAATCTAGAATTGAATTGGCCAATGGTCTGACCATGATTTGGGGAGAATGCTTACATCTAGCACAGGATTCTCCAACATAAGGGATTCTAAGATCAGGAAGCATTCCAACCTACAAGAAACCTAATGGATGTCGGAGCACTTGTTGGTCCAGGTGAAGACACGATTATGTACTTCAATGTCTATCAAATGCAGGTGGCCTATGAGATTTTGAAATTTTTCACTGTCTTTATCCATTATTCTAACTCCTCCTCTCTTTTCTTCTAGGGAGATGATGATGTTGAAATCTCCTCCAAGTATCCATCTCTGATGACCAACAATATTGCCTAAAGATTTGAAATTTTTTAAGAAGTTGTCCTTTTCTAGTTGTGATTGGGGATCGTAGGCATTTGTGATTATGCCCACCTTACTGGAACCTATGGCACGATAATGTGTTGTGATTGTCCAGGTTGTAGAATAAAATCTATCCAAAGTGATTGTAGTGGGGTTACATAAGATAGAAAGTCCACCCACAACACCATTGGAGTCATTAAATATACAACTGCTCTGCCTCCAACACCTTGTAAAGAGCTCTTCTACAGTACTGCCTGCACATTTTGTCTCTTGAATAAATAACATGTCTGGTTTCTCTTCCATTATACAGTTTTGGAGAACCCTCTATTTTTTTATCCCATTAAGGCCTCTTACATTCCAAGAAAGAATGTCCATGATGAAGAGGTTGGGGGGGTTAAAAGAATCCCTTAATGAGATTTTGGATCTGTCCCGAGTTGATCATAAAACTGCCCACTTTGCAGATGAGTTGTTATGCAGATTTACGGCCTCGTCGCTTGATTTCCTTGGGTGTTTTCTGATTATATTTTCTTGGGTCCTGATGTATTTCCAAAACTCCTATCGATCTAGATGTAGCCCCCGTGGTGGAGTCGATATATAATTTATGGACTTTTTATAACTTATTAAGAGGGAGAGATTGTATCACTTTATTGCTGTAAGCCTCCTGGAGTAGGTCTTTCTCACCAAACATCATTTCCAGGTCTTCCCCTTCTCCTGATAGTTGGGCTATGACCATCTAGGTAGGAGAAATAGATGGTATTATCTGCTCTAGAATTGGTTCTTGAGTTTGTTTTTATTTACCCTTGGTGCTTTCTCTATTTTGATGAGAGTGGGTTTTCCACCTCCTGGGTATTGGGAAATTTGCTAAGAAAGTAAAAAGAGTTATTGGTTGAAGGATTTTTTTTTTGTCCTGGCCTAGGATTTCGAGTGTTAGGATTCTTGCATCCCTGCACTTGGCTAAATCCATCCTTTTTCTTGCTATGTTCTTCCTCGGATGAGCACATGGAAATATTTAGAGGGAAATCCTGAAAGAGATGACCATATTCATGAAATTTTCTGCAGTGGAAAGGGATATGCTCGTAGTCAATAGTTTGTGTCCATCCTTCATCCTAGTATTCAAGGGTTAGGGAACCTAGCATAGCCTTAGATATATTCATGTAAACACAGATACGGGCATATGAAGTATACCTTCTATGTCGCGTTGCTTCTGAGGATTTAACATAGATCCCAAGGGTGTTCCATATTCCACTGAGTATTTCTTCCATCCAAAAATCCTGTGGGAGGGAATAAAGGCGGATCCAAACCAATAAGAAAGAGAAGTCCTTATTTTCAGGTTTGAATTGGTTCATCCAAAATCTTAAGTACAAGCCTGCTGAATTGAAGAAGTAGGGGTCATTCTCAAATATTTGGGCTTTGTCTTCTAGATTGAAGATGATAATTGTAAAGAATCCTTTTGAGCCTAATTGGAGTTCATAGTGTCCTTTGGGGTTCCACCAAGCTTTGATCCATTTGATTCAATCCCATTCAGAGGGCCAGATTCCTAAAAACTTCCCTATCAAGGTATTTTCTTTCATAAACTAAGTATTTTCCCCTACTCGAGCTAAGTTGATGGCATACCTCAGAGTCATGTTTTTCTATGGAATTCATTTACCTAGCTCCCACATTCAAGTCATTTTTGGATGGGAGGTTTATGCTTCAACTTCCATCTCTTTTCCAAACCACTCCTCATCTTGAAGAATTTTCTCCCTCAGGTGTGGCGGCGGCTCAAATGTTGGTATTGAGTTCTTTTCTCCCATCTATTAGTGACAATGTCATTGTATGAGGTGGATCCCACCCCCTCCGCCTCAGCAATGGGAAGTCTATCAACAATTCATGTTGCATAGGAGATCTCCTGTTGAAGTGAAGGAATTGGATGAGGGTTTCAGAGGCCAAGGGGCGCTACTAACATGAAACCCCAACTCCCATCAAAAAATTCAGATGCATGTATGATTGTATTTTATTGTTCTCTATTTTCTGCATGTTATCTATTTCATGCACAAGAAGAAAATCACTAACTAAATATTCTGGAATCTAAAGGAATTTAACCCTCATAATGTATATTTCAGTTTTATTTATCAGATTTGTTGCAAAAAATTATGCTAGTGGAATATCCAAGATAGTTTAGAGATCAAGTTTCCAACATTGATATTTCTTGACTAGTAACATTGGAGCCCTGGGAAATAAGTGGAACATTGTAAGGGTCTACATTGCAGAGAAATGGGTTCATTTATTTTGGTTGTGAAGGATGAAGGGGAAGAGAGTTGGTAAACTAGGATTATTGTGTGCTTGGGAAAAATGTGAGAGATTGATAGTTGGTTTTGTGTGTTAGAGTCGGCCTAGGACCCATCATTGTGGGTTCATAGCCTTGGCTCAGGGGTGACCTTCTGTTGAGATCTAGAGAAACATTGTATATGGTTGGGTGGAATGTCTGACGTCTGCAGCCACTTGGTGAATGTTTATTTGAAAATATAAGTGCTCCATGGGTTTTATGTGTAATTTGTATATTTCATTGTGTATTATTTGTCTCTAATATGTGTTTATATTGTGCATGTTCATTATTAATATTGTGCATGGTTGATTAATCATTTCCTTTATATTTTATCATGTTCATGTTAATTGCATGTCCTGTATCGGGTTTCTTGATTTAAAGAATGGTAACATAAATTTGAATTTTCCCAAGAAGATGAATTTAGAGGTACTCAGGTCAATGGGTACACAACAGTTTGGTATCAGAGAAAATGTTTTGGGTTTGTTGGTGACGAGTACATCAAATATGTGTATTAGAGTTATTCCATGGTAATGTGGCCCATGCTAGTGGTTCGGGTACATCAAATATAACAAGTAGAAGAGAGCTCATATAGGTGTTTGATGCATCGGATTTCCCTTCACCCCTGTTGATAATGCGAGAACTAGAACTTATATTGGAATAAAGTAGATGATTAGACCGGGGATATTACTAGCTCCATGACAATGGCAGAGTAGAGGAAGTCGTCTAATTGTTTCACAAATGCCTGAACGAAGTTTGGTTTCCTGGACTGCAATGGTTGCGGGGTATATTCAAAATGGGTATGAAAATAAATCATATAAATAAACATTAGGCATCATAATAATCTAAATAAACTAATATATAGGCTATAAACTAATACTAGCTAATAAACATATAAATATGCAAAATCAATTTTGAACTCACTTTTTTATGCTAGTCTAAAATACAGTTTTCACAAGTGTTTGATGATTTATAGATGGGAGGATGGAAACGTTACAAAGAATTATATCTTGGTAGTATGGAGTTGGAGATTTTTTATGTAGACTTTGGACAGTTTCTTATTTGATCATAGTGACCACTTGTGAGGTAGAAAAACCAAATCATCTTTACCGTTTCTATAAATTGTCCTCCTATCATTCCTTCTTTTACGTTTCTAGTTCAAGCATGTAGAATTGGATTCATTGGTGATTTTTGTGTTCCCTAATGAGAACATAGATCACTTTCCACATATGACAGGGGATTGGGTGGATGGCCACTTCTATTTATTTCCTAGTTGGATTGGGCCACTTCCAATCCAATGTATAAGAAGGAGATAGCCCATTGAAGATCAAAGGTGACTAGTGGATGGAAAGGTAGATGTTGAGTTTCTTTGCAAGCTATGAATATATTTACTTGAATGGTACTGGAAGGCATAAATTTGAACCTGTCAACCTTCACCAACATTGTCAATGCATGTGTTAGCCTAACAATGTTTGAAGAGGACACACAACAAGTGTTTGATAAAATATCTCAACTAGATGTGGTTTCCTAGACTTCTATAATTTTAGGGTATGTTCAAAATGAGTGCAATGATGATCCACTGAAGCTCTTTTCAACAATGCTATGGACATCAGTGAAGTTGAACCAGTGCACTTTTGTTGTCATTGTCTGGGTATGTAGTAGCCTAATGTCTCATGGAATTGGTAAGTTTCATAAAATGAGTAACCCATTTTTATTAGGTAGGGATTTGATGGGATTGGTCATAACATATATTTTTAGGGTAAGGGATTGTAGGGGTTCTCTTTACCATTCAAAGAGTGTGAGTTTTGTTTCGATGTTGGGTCTATAAGCTTAGTCTCTTTTGTTGTGGTTGATTTTGTCATAAATTTTATTCGGTGGTAAGTAAAATGAATTTGCATGACATAGGATAGGGTTTGTCTTCGTATCAGAGGATGCAAGGTTCATTTCACGAGATAACATTTTTCTTGCGTTGGGTCAATATATTTAGGAATTTTTGTTTTAATATCTCTATTTTGAAGCTTGGATTTTCAAAAATAAGGTTGTTGTAGGGATTTTGATTTCCCTCACATTTTCTACTTGTACATGTTGTAGTCTAAGATGATGGCATTGATGGTACTTTTCCAACTCTTGCCATGCTTGTTTTTGTCTGTGATTATTTCCTACTATGTATTCTTATATCATGTCTTAAATCCATTTCTTCCCATTTTGTTTGCAATGATGGAGAATAGTAGAGGGTGTCGGGGTCTTCTTTGTTTGATGATATTTCCAATATACTTTTGTGTGTATGCATAATTTTTTTTATTATCAAAACTAGAGAATAGGGAAAGATTTATATTAGTATTCTAGGTTCTAAAAGAGTTGAATCCTCAAATGAAAAAGGAAGCAATTGTAATGTATTATCTAATGAAAAGACACCAATTTATTGTGTCTACATGATAACGGGAATTAACTTTCAAATGGGTTTATAGACACCATCCCATTGGCTTCCTTGTTTTCAGTTGGAATCAATTATGGGAAAAATAAGCCCACTTCTAAAATCTGAAAAAAGTACAAGAAAAGATTAATTTTAATATTCTTGGTTCTAAAAGAGTTGGATCCCTAAGTGAAAAAGGAGTAGTTGTAATGGGTTCTCACTTCTCATTCTTGGTTCTAAAAGAGTTGGATCCCTAAGTGAAAAAGGAGTAGTTGTAATGGGTTCTCACTTCTCTGATGACATTGTCGACTATAATACACTTTACAATTGTATGTATCTTAGTTGTGGTGGAAATTAATTTCCAAATAGATTTATAGACATCAATGCATTGGATTTTAGGTTTCTGGTTTGAATAAGTTGTGGGGAAAATAAGTCCATCTCCAGAATCTGAACAAAGTATAGGGAAATATTGATTAATATTATAGGTTCTAAAAGAGCTAGATCCACAAAAGAAAAAGGGATCAACAGTAATGGGTTATTTGATGGCATTATAAGTCTATCAGATACATTTTAATTGTATGTATCAGATTTGTAATGGGCATTGATTTCCAAATGGGTTTATAGACATTATTGCATTGGCTTCTAGAACCATGTCTTGTTGGAATCAGTTGTGGGAAAAATAATTTCATTTTACTCAAAATCCATTGTTTGCAACATGTTCATGTATTTGGTGATGAAAGACCCCTGGAATTTTATTAATCCCTTGCATGTGTGTGAACGCTTATGTGCATGTTTGTGTTTGCATGCATGTCTATGTTTGTGTGCATACTCATGGATACAAATATTTGATGACATCATCTATGTAGTACATGTTATAGAAGAAATTCTTCAAGAAAATGTTTTTGTATTGAGTACACTATATTATACCCATATTTCTAGTAAGTTTCTTTATGGACCCTTGACAATATATTCTTTGGCATGATATTTGCAAACCTAGTTATACCATCTCCTTGGAAGTGCACCTTTACCATCATATGTATTTGTCATTTCTCATCATTATTTGCAACAACTATGCTAAAATGTTTTTTTTATTCCATGTAGACCTTTACCACAATGAAACAGATGCTTACTATCCTCTAAACTATGATCCCATACTTTTAAAAGGTGTGGTTCAGAGAACTATTTGCATTGGTCTCTTTTGATATTGATTGGTTTTGCCATAGAGAACCTCATTTTTTCCTATTGGGTGTTGCTTTATTGAGAGACTAATAATGACCTATGTGATTTGTTTCTTAGTACATTACTTCTTAGAGAAAAATGTTGATTCTTGAACATTAATCTTTCCTTAAATTTCTTTTATTAAGAGCAAATTTATATTTGAGGTTGCAAAGAGTTCCCAGAATTTTATAGGTTGCCTTAAACTAGAGTTTTTCTTCTATTAATGTATTTAGCTCATTATTCTGTATAACATTACTTTCTAAAATAGGTTTTTTTGGCTGAATTTTCTACTCATACATGTCCTTCTTTAACACCAACTGAGGTGTTGATTGAAATTCATGGGATGGATTCGTAAAGGGATGGAATGAAATTTAAAAAGCTATGCATATTGACTGGCTCACAGTAGTTAGTTTTTGAATCAAAATCATATATAGCAAGATTAAATTTGTGTCCTTACTTATAGGTTATAGATGCATGTTCTACATGCTTTGAGTAGTGATTTGTGTTCACCCAGTAGGTTTTACCCAAAGTGCTAAATCAACTTGTATGTAATATTATTTGTTTTTTGTTTTTTTTTCCATTTATTATTTTATTGCATGTGCGGGAATAAACTTCTGGAAAGTATTTTTTGTTTGGGAAGGTTGAACAGACACCAGTTCCTTTGTTGTTCATGTAGACAATTATTCAAGAAATTGGTGCATTTCCTACTCTAGTGAGTGGCATGCCTATAGTCTGCTTCTAATAATGGCACAACAACATTGTACAATGAAAGCAAACTTAGATAGCATTTTAAAATTATTTTTGTGATATCATAGAAGCACATAGTCATGCTTGGGGTTAATTTTGATAACAATATTTCTTATTCATATTTGTAATAAATGATGTTCAAAGTGGAGGGTGAGTGAATTTACAATATCATTTTCAATTTGATAGACTCTCATGGATACTTCAAAAATAATCTTTCTTGGAATGCAGGTGGATTGATCTAAATTATTTTTCGGAACGAAATGAAAGCAGAGATATTACAATGAAATACACATAAAGATTGCAAGAAATAGAGAAATACAACAATACATGATTTCTATTAATGAAATAAATGTACAGAGACTATAAAAATACAGAGTACAAGACTCGCTAGAATGGTGGCAGCTTTATCTCTGAGAAGAGATGTGATGGCTATGCTCATTCGCAAGAACATCATTACAATGAGGCTCTGAAGGCCCTTTTATGATAAATATGAATGCCAAAACCCTAGACATCCAAAAACCTAACCCTATGATATGAAGCTCCAAAATTCACGTGGGCTTCGTTGGGGTAAGTTAGTACATTAATTTCTCGAGGTCGTAACTTTTGCATTCGATCTTTGTTTTAGGCGTGTGATAGCCCATTGGAAATGTCTTTTCGAGAAATACGCATTATATCATAAAAATCTAACTTGGTCTATAGTTTGACTATGGCAATCCAAGAAAACATTGTTTAGAGCCCCAAAATGGCCCTGGAAATACAAAAAGATGTACTGACATGAAAACTTCCAAAATAATCCAGTTGGAAAAGGTGGGAGACCACCAATATCCACATGGATGTTGTGTAGGGATTTAGGATAGCCACGTAAGTGCATAACCCACAATTAAAAAGAAATGTCCTCATTACAGAGAAACGTGTTGAACTGAAAAATGTCAAGATGAGCCATTTGGAATTTGGAACAGGTGGGTGGCCACCAATACCCACCTGGATCATGGATTTTATAATGGAGATACTCTCTTGATTAGTAAACAAGAAGATGAGTTGTAGTTCTAAAATAATGTATATGGATGGTTTGTAACCTATTTTAGAAAAAATTATGAACATGGCTAAGAATTTCTTTGCATAACAATATTCTATTTGATTCGCGAAATTGGTGCTATCAAAATTTCCATTGTCAATTGTGATGGAAATAGAACATTGCTTGTTCAATTATGAATAGTTTTTATGTTCAAGGATATTTTTTTTTTAATTAACGATTATTAAAGTTCTTTGTTTGATACCTATAACAATTCAGATAAATCTTTCTATTTTTTATTCCATTTCTCATGCATTAAAATTAATATACATCGCATTTCATCAATTTACTTTAAATTGCATTCATTGACGTAAATACTCGACTAAAAGGTTTTCAACCCTTATGATTTTCAGTGTCTAACTAAATAAGATATTTGTTAAATGGTTGTGGTAATTTTTTTTCTTTTAATTTGTTTTCTTGTTATAAACTACTAATTGTTCAAATATGTCATCTAGACATAAACCTAAAGACATTGGGAAGATCACATCCTCCTCTTTTGGCTTAGATGCTAAGAACTTCAAAGATATTCCCATTAATATTTCTCAAACGCTTGGGCATTGGCCTTAGAAACTCTGAATGATTTTGTTGTTGGTGCTTATTTGTTGGAACATATTTATTATGGAAAACACAATTTTATTCATCTAGAAATAGTATATTCAGTGCATTAAAAAAAGGGTGTTGTGGGCACAGTGGCACACTATAAGAATTTATCTTAAAGGATATATACTTATGTCATGAAACTCCAAGAATTAAGGCATAAGGATATGTGGTCAAGCCTTGACTTAAGTTGGAAGGTACACCTTTTATCTAAAATTTTGATTGTGTAAAGTTTTGTTGCTTGTTACACTAATGCTAAAAATGGGCTAGTACGTGTTCAATGGCCATTGAAAATCCACTCTATGCCAGGAATACCATATATGAAGAATGGGTCCCTGGTAGGTTGATATAGATGAAAGGATCAAGGTTATCAAGATCATTTTTAGAAGAATTGTATTGTTTGTTTGGTGCATAGACCAACAATTACAAGACTTATTTATTTAATGTTGCTTTGTATTTGTATTATATTTTTCATACCAATGTCTTTTACTTTGTCTAGTGAATGGTGGGTTTAGTGTTCCAAAACTTAAAATAAAATATCATGAAGAAAAATAGAATGTCTACATAACCAGCAATGGTTATAACCATGTCCATAATCTTAAGTGTCCTTAACACACATTTTATATCTACCTGATTGCCCAAGTAACCAACTGCAACAACTGTCAGATTTGTAGGAGAAAACAGAGGTTATGAGGCTTATTGTGATTATATGGTCTCTCTGCCCAAGAGGTATATGGTAACACTTTCCTAGTGAGAATATGGTGGATCAAAGATGCACCCTCACTAGTACAAATTGGCTAATTTGTTACTAAAAATCAACTAAAATTCAGATATAAACTATTATTTTTGAGTTGGTGACTAATGGTAGCAAATTTGCAATCTCTTTTACCCCGACTAACTTTTAGTTGTATCTCGCTTATTCATTAATTTTTTGACTTGACTAAATTAATGACTAAGTGATATATGACTAAAATTTAGTCGTGGGAAAAGAGACTACAAATTTTCTACCATTAGTCGCCGACTCAAAAATAGTAGTTTATATCCAAAATTTAGTTTTTTTTTTAGTAACAAATTAGCCAATTTCTACTAGCGTAGGTTAGCTAGTTTCCATTTTCACTAGAGAGAGTTTGAGATACAATTGCAGTTCAATATTGTAATTCCAAATTCTTATTGCTTAGTGAAATTCCTATTATAGCATATCTAAGTTAGGGTTTCATTTAGGGATTCATCAATCTTCCTTAAGTGAGAGCCCACTCAAAAAGGAAAGTTGATGAATACCCATATTGATTGTTTTAATGTTTATTGTCGTGTGATTGCATTTCGATCATTATAATTTCCTTTCATGATTTTCCTTCAAAATAATTATAATTTATATTAGCTTTGTTATTATGTTATTATAATCTTTGAATATTGTTTACTTTTGGTTAGTGCACTTGAATGAATGGTTAATGGCTTTCAAATAATTGATTTTGATAGAATATTGTTGAATGAATATCGAATTACTAGAATGTATACTCATGTTGGTTCTCAACATTCATAAGTGGTTGTCTACTCAATAGCTACATTATAGATTATAAAGCATTTAGTACTTCTCGATTTAATAATTCTTAGTTGTTGTAAATCTTATGGTTTGCATATATAGTGCACAACACCTCTAATATTTACACACACAGATTGATAATTAAAGTGAGCTTATCCAACAATTTGATTGTTGTGATTATATAGCATGTCAATTGTTGGCATCATCAATGGGGAGCTGTTAAAACATAACAAATTACCATCACCAAAGTATACCATAAATAAGATTAGGATTATCAAAAGTATTAAGTAATAATTAGCAATGTTAATCATGTGATGAGTCGAACATGTTTTTGTCCCATAAAGTTTTTTGTCTATGTTGATTATGAAAATGGTTCTCATGCAAGCAGTATCTTGAACCACTCCATGAAGCTAAGTTGGAGGGAGATGGGAATGAGTCACCCATGTATTTATAGCCCCTAATAATTTCCTCTTCTTCCCTCAACTTTCATTATGAAATCCAACAAGGGATGAGGAGAAGGTCTTTGTTGAGTGTGATTGCACAAACCATCCTTCGAATCACCTCTATTTTTATGAGTATATGATTTTTAGGGTAAATATTATTTAATTTTTTATGTTTTTGTGTTAAGTGCTTGAAAGAAAAAGAACTAAAAAATGATGAAAGGGTGTTGAAAGAGAAGAATTGAAACTAGTACTGAGCTAAAAATATTTACAAGACAATTGAAAATAAAGATTGCAGAAATGATAACAACTAAGTAAATACATGTGTTTCGAAATATATATTATTTTTGTGTTTTTGATATGATATGTGATGGCAAGAAATCTGAAAAAAAAAATGCACACAACAAAGCACGAGAAAGATATGACTAGAATCTTAGCTTTTATTCTAAGGATGTTCCACTAAGCACAATCAATGATATAACAACAATCATCATTCAACCTCTTGCAAAATACTAGATCAAACTTGTTCAATATGTGTTCTGATGTTTGTCGAGACCATACAAGAACAAGCTAAAAATGCAAAGGAAGGAAGGTTGGAAACATCAAGTCTTGACATTAATAAAGGAAGTAATCTCTCTCATACACTTTGCCTTTGCAAATTACTTTCCAATTAGTGCTAAGAAAAAACTCAAACAACTGACTACTTACAAAAACTATAAAAGACAACCAATACCTAAAAATAAGAAAAATGAAGTTTTAGACCCTCACATTCAACTACATCCTTAGAGAACATTCTTGTTGATCCTCAAGGAAGCACGAGTGGAATGAAATAAGTAAAAATCAAATTGAGCCTCTTGTCATACATCTCTCCTCTTCTCTCTCATATCTTCATAGGTATTTTTTCTCTTATTTAATATATTGGAGATGTTAATGGGTAGTTATAAATTCTTTTTAAAAAAAGAATGTGGTATGAGATGCAAATATCATCAATTAAATCTACATAGTAATAAATGGGGAGTTTGTTGAACCACCAAGATTCTTTGAGTACAATTTTGAAACAATAAATTGGAGATGTTAATGGGTAGTTATAAATTCTTTTTAGAAAAAGAATATGGTATGAGATGCAAATATCATCGATTAAATCTACATAGCAATAAATGGGGAGTTTGTCAAACCACCAAGATTCTTTGAGTACAATTTTGAAACAATATATTGGAGATGTTAATGGGTAGTTATAAATTCTTTTTAGAAAAAGAATATGGTATGAGATGCACATATCATCGATTAAATATACATAGCAATAAATGGAGAGTTTGTCGAACCACTAAGATTCTTTGAGTACAATTTTGAAACGAAGGCATGTGGACCATGTATGATAATCTTAATTAATTAGAGTTTATGATAACTTGTGATTTATTCTAGTTGAATAATTACTCATTAGACCGATTAATGTCACCCAATGATTCTTAAAATTAGTTGATTAATTGTCATTGTTGTTATGATTAATTCAAAATAAATTTACACTTGTATGAATTAATGAAAAAATTGTTATTTTGAAAGGATGTCTAAGTACCATGATGAGTCTTCATATCAACTCCATGAACCAGAGCGGATTTGTATGTCCCCTAGAGTCTAGTGAATTCGGATGACATGTCTCCATCAACTCATAATTTAGCACATGAGTTAGATAACTTCATTAGATTGTATAAGTTGTATTCAAAAGAAAACAATGTAACGATCGAAAACACTTAAGTAATATATATTACCACATTATAGATATATTGATAAATGGATTGACATAATATATAATAATTCTAATTTATATGAATCAGAATCTTGCAATGAATTAAGTATATATATTGTTTATCGTATTATTATTCCTTATGAATTTTAGTTAATTATGAGCTAGATATTATAGAAGATTGTTTACTATTTCATGATATATAAAAGTGAATGGTAAATCAATACATCATGATGGTAATTTATGGAATGACGAAATTAATATACACTAATGATAATAACACATGCATTGGAAAATAATCAACGCAATGGAAGCTACATAATTGATTGGTCATATCATATCATAAATATACACTAGTTTATTATCATAAATTAATTTAGGATTAAATTCCTTGAGAAGGAAAGATTATATAAATCATAAGTAGATATAAGACGAAATTGTAACTTCAAAGCACCGATATTGTGAAAGAAGTTATAATATATAAGAAGAGGAAATGATTTAATTTAGAATCTTATTTTACAATAATATGATATGGAAATATGGAATAGTTGTAGGAAATAATTTAATTTAGAATTTAATTTGACAATGGGTTATTGGAAACTTTAGAAATACAGTGGAGGGATCAGATTATTGTTCAAAATCTTGATTACTTGGGCATACCCTTTCACTGTTCTTTTTGTCGCCAGACCGGTCATTTGAGGAGCTCTTGTCAAGGATTTGCAGGTTTGGAAGAAGAGTCAGAGTGGGAGAATTCCTGCCTAAGGAAGTCACAGAGGATTGACTCGCTAGAGTTCTACTCGAATGTTCCGGAAGTTGCATGTCCTACCTCCTCAGATTCTCCGATTGGTACTGGCTTGGACACGTTGACCAGTAAGTTGAAATCCCATTGCCCCAGTTTTTTCAACTCTCTTACTACCCTGGAAAAGCTCACTTTGGATAAGTCGTTTATGTCGAGATATGAACCTGTTGTTACTTCAGTAGCCCCCACACAGAATGCCATGAGGGTCCTGGGGTCGCCACAGGATCAGTCTTCTTCTAGGAGGGAGTTTTCTACTTTTGAGGTTCCTAGCTTGGACTCGGTGGGTGCCACCCCTCTCCCTAACTCAGTTAGAGTCCTAAACTCTCGAATGGAACCTATCGTTTGTGTACATAGTCCTGTGTCTTTTTTGGAGGTGGGGGCCTCTGTTGCTGCACCTTCTGAATTTAACGATATTTCACGAGTTAGGGAAACATTGGCAGGGGCTGAGCCTATTTTTCTCCCTGGTTACCGAGAAGAATAACCTAGTGATTGCACACTAGGGGAGAATTTGGAATGTCTTATTCCTCTCATTCGAGAGGTAGATAATTTTGTGCCACTCCCGATACATCTTGGTAATTGTATATTGTCTGTACCGGGTTCTTTAGATGGGATAAATCTTTCGGAACTCCGTGGTGGGGGGTCTACTACAAGTTAGTCCTGGTCTATAGGACTGGGTTTGGAGACCTCTCCAATCAAGACGAGAAGTGCCTGAAAGCGGGCAAACCTCTTGACAAACCCTCATGTCGATGTTTCTTTAATTGTTTCATATTTTGGGCCGCTTAGAGGCATGAAGGCCCTTTCCCGTGCCAAGTCATGATCCTCTTAACACTTAACATACATGGGGTAGGGGGGACCCTAAAATTAGCCTCCATGCGTAGAGTGATTAGGAAGGTTAATCCTGATGTGATTCTGCTTCAAGAAACTCTGGTTGATGAGGAGAAGGCTTGTCTTTTTATGGTTACTTTTGTTCCTACTTAGTATATTTTTGCAGTCGATTCTATTAGAAACTCAGGTGGGATTTTAGCTGCGTGGAATCCAGAAAAAATCTCCCTGGATCCTTACCTTTGTGATGGAGGCATTATGCTTAAAGGGTCCTCGTTGTTAAATAAACAAGATTATTTTATCTTAAATGTATATGGGCCCTGTGTGGAGAGGAAGATTTTTTGGGACATGCTGGCTTTGGGGGGACTTCTTGCTACTAAAAACCTGATTCTTGCAGGTGATCTTAACTTTAGTATTGGTGCGGGTGAAGTTTAAGGAGTGTCAACACATCTGGATAAATTGGCAGATTATTTCAAAGATCTGATGTTGGCTCATCATTTGATTGATCTGGCTCCGGTTGCTCTGACACTGACCTAGAGAAATGGCACGGGTGGTATGGATCTGATATCAAAGAGGTTGGACCGTGTACTTATTTCAGAAGGTCTTCTCAGAGAGATGGGTAGGTATCGAGCTTGGGTGGATCTTCCTTTTGTATCTGACCATCCATCGGTGGTGGTACAATTTGATATCCAACCTTTTCTTTTAGCTTTTCCATTCAAACTCAATCCAACTTGGCTAATTGAGGATGAATTTGAGTCCATTGTAAAGGAAATTTGGAATGATCTTGTTTTATCAGCGGAATCTGACGTTTAGTACAGGTTTTTGTGGAAATTAAAAGTTTTAAAGGCCCGGATAAAGTCCTGGGAAAAATAGAAAAGGGCGATACAACAAAGGAGACGTATTACACTAGAGGGAGATATAAGGGATGTTATAGCTGCTTTACCAATATCGGGGACTAGCGAAAACAGATTAAAGACTTTGGAAACTGAATGAAATTAGCTATTACTTATTGAAGAAGAACAGTGGAGGCAAAAACGTTGGGCTATTTGGCTTAAAAGTGGCGATCGTAACACTAAGTATTTCCACAAGTTGGCAAGTGCGAAGAGGAATCAAAAACACATATGGGAAATCAGGGATGAAGTAGGATAGATACACAGAGGTCAAGATGATCTAAAGGAGGAGGCAAAAAGATATTTTAAGAAGTTATTTTCAAAGCATCTCGTTATTTCACCTGAGGTACAATTGGAACTAGCCCGACTTTATCTGCACTATGTAACAAATGAGGATTTTGGCCAACTTGACAGACCGGTTACCAAATAGGAAATCTGGGAAGTTTTAAAACTCTTCTCAATTGATAAGAGTCCAGGCCCGGACAGCTGGACGGTTGAGTTCTATGTTAAATTTTTTGATGTGGTGGGGGGATGACTTATTGGATCTAGTGGAAGATACAAGTATTAGAGGGAGGGTTAGAGGATCTCTTAACACGACATTCCTAGTGTTGATCCCAAAGGAGAATAATCCGCAATCTTTTGAAAATTTAGACCAATTTCCCTTTGCAACCTTTGTTATAAGTTGGTTTCCAAAGTTATAGAAAATAGGATCAAACCAGTGCTTTCGAGGGAGTTAACTTTTAACCAGTTTGGATTCTTAAAGGGAAGACAAATATTGGATGCTATTGGTACAGCACAAGAGTGCATCCATAGTATAAAATCCAGGAAGCAAAAAGCCTTGATTCTTAAACTGGACCTAAGGAAAGCATATGACTATGTAAACTGGAATTTTTTGCGTCTGATTTTAGTTCAAACCGGTTTCAATATACATTCTATACAATGGATTATGAGTTGTGTGGTTAGTTCTTCCTTTGCAGTGTTGATCAATGGGGAGGCCACATCCTTTTTCTCAAGTGAGTGTGGGTTACATCAAGGATTTCCACTTTCTCCACTGCTTTTTATTCTTGTAATGGAATGTATTAGTCTTCTTTTAAAAAACGGCCAGGTGGAAGGCAAACTATCAGGAGTTAAGTTTCTAGGATTATCAAAGTACTTCATCTTATTTTTGTTGACGATGTACTAATTATGTCTAAAGATGTTGTGGAGGAATGGCAGATGATAAAGTCTATTCTGGAATCTTTTTGTTGTGCGTCGGGATTAAGGATTAGTCCTCAAAAACAACTTTTCATTATAATGGGATCCATGCGGATTCACTGGCAGTTTATAGAAGGTTGTTTGATTATAATTTTGTGGATATGTCTGTGGGATTTCGGTATCTGGGATATCATTTAAAACATGGTAAGATTCTTTTCATTGATTGGAGGTGGCTTATAATTAAATTTGACAAGAGGATTAACCAGTGGTGTAATCGTTGGTTGACACTTGGTGGCCGTTATATTTTAGTAAAATCAGTCCTTGAAACACACTCTATGTATTGTATGGCTTTGGCAACGGTACCATTTTTAGTGCTCTCAAAGATCTGCAAGATTATGTTTTCTTTCCTTTGGGCGGGAGGGGGGGGAAACAGAGAATACTTCTCTATAGCCGAGAGACTTTGGCCAAGCCAAAACACCTTGGTGGATGGGGTTTTAGGAACCTCTTTCTGTTCAGTCGTTCCTTGGCTGCAAATTATTTATGGCGTGCATTGTTTAAAGAAGGTATATGGCACAATGTGATAAAAGATAAATACTTCCCATATTATTCAGTGGAAACTTGGCTTAGATCTGTATCACCCATCTAACCAGGGGCTCACAAATCTAGAAAAAATTAATGAAATCACTTCCTATTATTACCTGATGGAACAACTAGAAGCCAGGGAATGGACACTCAATCTTAATCGGGTTGGTTAAAATTTTGGGTTTGGACAGTTCTTCTCTTCTATCGATCGAGCTTTGGGGGGCACTTAAGGCACACAATATCATTTTTTTATACCAAGCTTATGTGCAGTCCTCCTGGGGATTTATTACAAATCAATGGAGATCATGTGAGGAGTAGGATCTCACTGGTACATTGGTGGACGAGTGGATTTATTTCTACAAAGAACTTATACTCTCGGGTATTCAGTAACATCATGTTGATGATGTGCTTATTTGGTCAGTGGTGACCACTCTGGGGTCTTGACAGTCAGAAATATATACAATGCACTAGCTCGGGAATACTGGACAAATCCAATCAATGGCTGGCGAAAGACCTTTTGGACTTGGGAGATCGCACTAAAAATAAAAAAACAATTGTGGCTTGCATTGGAGAATAAAGTTCTCACCTGGGGTAATCTGAGGAGGAGAGGCTGGGAAGGACCGATTATCTGTTCTTTGTGCCTTAGGGAGGAGGAGTTGATCCTACATATCTTTGTTAGTTTCCCTTTCATGCTTGACATCTAGAATAATTTGGCAATTGAATATAATTTCAATACAGTTTGGGGAGGTATTACGTTGTTACAGTGTTTTGATACCTGACAAAAGAAGGAAAAGACCATCTACATCTTACCTGTTGTCACATGCTGGACTATTTGGATGAAAAGAAATAAGTTTATCTTTGAGTCAACTACACCATCTGTACAGGGAGATTTAGCTCAGATCCGTGGACTGATGGTAGGCACAAGTGCACATTCAAAATTTATTCCCAAAAGGATTAGGAAACCGCCCTATATAATTTTTCCAAACATTGGTTCATTTGATGGTGTGGCACAAAACAATGGCACTATCAGTGGTGTCGAAGGTTTTATTAAGATAGGGGAGAACACTTCCTACAAGTGGACATTTAACTGTGGAATGGGATCGAATACGAGGGCCGATCTCCTTGGTGCCCGGGCCACCTTAACTTTATCCTATAGACTTGATCTTTTTCAGCTTCAGGTACTTAGGGATTCTAAGATCGTGATTGACCGGATAAAAAACAAGTGCAATATTTTTGTTACATCTCTTACAAGTTGGAAGAAGAAGATAAGGTCTATTATGCCCCTATTCAAATAATTAAAGTTTGAGCACATCTATAGGGAAGCAAATGAGGTTTTCGGCTCACTCTCAAAGAAATCTCTATTGGTCCCGAAAGGAAGGATACATTATTCCAAATGGCAGGATGGCCAGGAGGGCTGCCCACTCACACTTCGCCTTTATATCTGAGCTGCTTGGCCTAGGGGATGTGGATAGTTTTTCCTTTTTTGTATCTGATTTCATTTGTTTCACTTGATGAAATCTTGGCTTTTAGTTTGGGACTTTATATGGACTGTCATAGAGAGGCTGTATGAAATGTAGTTTTGGACCTTTTGATTTTACACTACCCGATGGGGGGTGATACTTTGTAAGGTGAAGGCATATATGATGGCTATGTATTTGAAACTCTGGTACTCTGTTTTGAGAACACCATATATATAATATATATTGAGAAATTTTCTACTAGAAAAACCAATGAGAAAATATTAGTTGCACGTTATCAAGCCACTTGGTTAAAGGCATGATAAGTTACTCGGTTAATAATACATGAGAGGATTTTATCATTGTTAACATTATTCCATCTATATATAGATAATCGTTTATTAATATAAATGAAAATATCATCAATTGTATAATAATGACTTAGTAAGTTTAACACTAGCACAGGTGTTATATGTAGTATCAAAGCAAGGTTTAGTACACTCGGACCATGAAATCAGTGATAGGTCATGTTTCAATAATTCCATACTTTAAAAACTTTATTCAAGAGAACCAAATATATATACATAGAGTTGATTTTTGGTTTCATCTTCCCACATGTCGGATGCATGTTTGTATTCATCTATGACTCTTCATTTTCTCCTAGATTAAATATTTACAATATCATAATCCCAAGGATTAGGTATATGACATTCTCCCCTTGATCTGAAGGGGTATTTCTAAGTCCAAGAATCTTTCTAAACTTTTCTCTTCGGAGTGCTTTTGTGAAGTGATCCAAGTGGATATCGGTGGCCACTCACCTATTCCATTGTCTCAAAACACAGTTTTCCACCTTGGCAGTTTTCTATGGTTTTTTTGTGTCCTTAACTTTTGGGGTTGTTTTGAGGCCCTAAACGAATTTGTTTTGCCATGAAAGTGCCCAATCGATAGCCAATAGCTTTAGACTAGGTGGTTCAAAATATGTACTTCTCAGTGAGACCTTTCTGATGAGGTACCAAGCGCTCCAAATGGAGATCGTATGCAAAAGTAACGTCCTTCGGAAGTTGACATATCAACTACCTCCATCGGGCCCCACAAACCTTTTGGTGTTTCATCTCTCAGGGTTAGGTTTTTCGATGTTTATGGTTTTCTCATTTATGATTTATGTTAAAAAGGCCTTTGGAGCCTCATTGTAATCATCTTCTTTCAAATTCGCATAGTCGTCACATTTCTTCTCAGAGATAAGTTGCCCCCTTCAAGGTACAAGTTAATTTTGATATTCCCATAATTGAAGGTCAGATAGATGTAGATTCTTTAGAAAAGTGGTTAAATCTACTAGAAGGTTATTTCTTTGTCCACAATGTTTCCAATAGGGAAAATATCACCTTTGTGCTCCTTAAGGTTGTGCCCCATGTCAAATATTGGTGGGAGACTTACTGTGAGAAAAACTCCATAGATAAGTTTGGAATATTTGGCATCGAGCCCAATTGGGACTCTTTTATGGATGTCGTTAAGGAACAACATTACCTTGTTGAAAACTATGATGACCAGTACATGAGATGGAACACACTACATCAGGAGAGGGGCCAAATAGTGTCGAAGTTCAAAAATACCCTCCATACCTTGTGCACCAAGCTGGGTATCAAATACTTCAAGAAACATCTAGTTCTAAAATACCATGGTGTAATATTAAGCTGGATATCAATTATTGACTGCATGGATATAGCAATGAGTTTCTTGGGAAATGCAGTGATGAATAAAATTATGGGTTCTTCCACTATCAACAAGAATGATGACCTTACTATGCTTGATGTAACTGATTATCTTGAGGTTTTAGGGAGTAGAGAAGCCAGTGAGAGCATTTAGGGAAATGATTGGTTCTACTTCGGGAGGGTCTGAAGGAGGGGTTATGTCAGTGGTTTCAGGTGACTCAAACACAATGGGAGTTTCAACATCCTCTTCTGAAATATCCTCCGATATGGCCATAAAAAGATTGTGTTCCTTACACTTGTGGCCCGGAAAATATTTTTCATCACAATTACAACAAAGTCCTTTGAGTTGGCGTTCAACCATTTCAGCCCTGGTCAATTTTTGGATCTTTAGTGGAGCAAAGGGAGTAGCGGGATTTACTGGCTTAGTGTGAGGGATAAAGGAGGGTTTCCAGTTTTGAGAAGATACAAGTTGTTTTGCTTCTTTATCTCTTTTAGTAGCCTCCACCCAACTCTGAGGCCGATCCATGAGGACATGGGCACGAATCTCATCCTTGTGGCCACTGATAAAACATTCTTGGAAAAAGGCATCAAACATGCCCTCTGTCTGAAAATCCAGGCGCTCAAAAGCAGCTATAAAGTCTTCCATTGTTCTGGATTGTTTCAACTTTGTCAAACGGCTTAAATGGTTGGTGTCAATTTCAAAACGCTCATAAATCTCTGCCACAAAGTGTGTCCAAGCAATATACCCTTGACGAGAAGTTTTTCTCCATTGCCACCATTGCCAACGTTCTTGATCTAGATGGAGAACACCATACCGGAGCTTGGCCAAGTCATTTGTAATGTCGTATAAAGAGAAATAATGTTCCATTTGGGTTACCCAACCAGTGGTATCTGAGCCATAAAATTTGGTCACATCCACCCGTGGAAGGCTAGGTCACATTGAAAGTGATGGGGCTGAAAATTATGGAAATGAGAAGAAGTTTTAGCTTAAGTATGTGGAGGTGGGTCAGATAAAGGGTTATCTGCAGGGATATGCAGCTTGGTGCAGATCATCGAAATGACAAATTCAAGATGGGTATTCATGTCTTGCTTGAGTTCCTCGATTGAGGTGGTGATGGAGGAATGCATGGTGGTATTGATGGCGGCAACATTGGCACTGAGTTGTTTCACTTCTTGTTGGGTGTCTATGAAATTATATTCCAAGGTATTGAAGTGATCTTCCAAGTCTTGGCTACGGGTATGGGCCATGATGATGAGGGAACCGAAATGGGGCAGGTGGGGTCAAAAAAAATTCTGAAAAATGATATGTATGAATGTGATACGGGCGAAGAGATAAATCCAATGGAATAGGTCTCAAATAATGGTGCAAAAATGTCCAGATTTATTTTTTTTTATTTTTTTTACACCTGCTAATTTTTACTCCAGTCTAAAGAATATTGCAGTGATGAAATGCCCAAATTCTTAAACCGGAAGAAATGTGTAGTGATTTGGAAACCCGAACATAGTTGCATTGCAATAGATATTGTCTGTTTTAATTTTATTTTTATTTTTTTCCATCCCCAAGGGTTAGGTATTCAAGGGTTCTACAGAAAAGGGTTTGCCCTGTGTTATAGCTCTCTGATATATGCATGGGGTCCAACAGTAGTACTCAGCCCAATATCTCAGGGCACCAACTAAGGAGGCTAGATACTTCCCTTAGTCATACTACCTAGGTACTAAAGAGTATCTTCCCGAGTGTTGTTCTCGGTGGCACTATAGCAGTCAGGCAATCAATCGGTTTATCTAAAGAGGGCTTCAGGTAATCTAGGTCGATCCGTACACAGGTGTTGTTAGATGCACTACCACTCGAAGGGGTACCAACAAGGGTTAAATTGGTGGCCAACAAATGTGTGCTTAAGTACCACTTGTATTTCCTGCATGTATGAATCCCTCAACCGCAGGTTTATGCATGTAACAACAAATCTTTGTGGATTAAAGATGATGGAATACGTCTCTACCCTGAAAAAAAATTAACCCACAATTTCTACCGAGGGAGATGCTCTAATACCACTTGTAATATTCCAGATATAAAAAGTATGCAGAACAGAAATAAAATGCTAGTAATGGCAAATAAACAACAATATAACTAGAATAACACCACAATAATACTGAAATGATAACAGAATAACACCAGAAAGAGCACGTCGATAACTGAGAGCAATGTTCACAGGCCTCTTCGAAGGGGCAACCTCCAATCGAGCAGATCTTTATTAAAATAATATCCAAGATAGGGTTCTTATACCCTCGAATCATATTTATACTAAATATGTCTATCAAAAGAACCATCTAGAGGAAGATCCTTCTAGAAGCGGAAGCTTCTATTAGGTCTTCTTACATTTGACTTATTCTACTTTATTGCAAGACCTTATTAATATTGACCTTTATTACATCTGAATATATTGTTCTACCTATGTGCGGGTTAGGTCCCTAACACATGGGGTTATACATAGGTATATCCAAATAGAAGTGGAGTTTCTAGACATCTCATCATTGGGAGCCGCTTATCGATATGTTGTCAAAATCAAGCAAAAATTTGAGCATTGGAATCAGTGGGAGTTCAGGTCTACAAATATTCAACAATAGAAGTATGGTAAAGGTGGACCTAACTCACAAAACAACCAGCCTCAAGACAATCAATTTAATCCATAGGAAAATAAGGGTAACGGAAAGACAAAGGACACTGGAAAGTGGTGTGAGTTCCACAAAATCACTCGAAATAGTCATTGGTGGTCGATCTCAAAGAAAAATATCCAAACCCTGACTCAGAATCTGATTCAAAACACAATAAAAGAAAACAAATCATCAATGCAGAACCCACTACTACCATCACAACCACAACAATCCAACCAGAATAGCATGAGGAGGGGGAGCCCCTCTTGCATTCAAAGATGTGGGTGAAGGGGTCCCCACTTCATTTCATTGTTGATAGCGGAAGCTAAAAGAACCTAATCTCTAAAAAGGTCATCAAGTAGTTAGAGTTTTCGACAACACCACACCCACAACCATACAACATCAGGTGGCTCTACCATGGATGTAATCTTCGCATTAGCCTGTAGTGTCGTCTATCCTACGACATCCATCCCTTCAAGGATGAGGTATTGTGTGATGTTTCCCCACTGGAAGTCCGTGATTTTCTTTTAGGACAACAATATATGTGGAAATGTCATGTTGTTTATGAGTCTTGACCTTGTAGTGTGATTATTACTCTAGGGGTTCATCTCTACAGGGTACTAGAGGTAGTTCAAACTACTGTCTCAGCAAAAAAGTGTCACAAAGTAATCTCTCATACCATAAAGTTTATCCTCTTCATGATGCATTCAGAAGGTGAAACAAGATTGTAGAAGCAAGTCGACAAGATTGTAGAAGAGAACAAAGATATTATTGTTTCACCTATGGGGATGCCTTCACACTGCCCAGTTAAGCAAAGTTATAACAGAGCCCTTCATAGCTTTATTGGCCACAACCCTTTTCAGGTGTGCTTGGGGTTCCAACCATTAAACCTCGTTGATATAGCCCTTCATGTCGCATCTTCATTGATAGAGTCCTCCCACACTCATACCAAGGCAAATCATGTAGCTAGATTAGTTGAACAAATCCTACCCCTCCAACAATAGGTTCATTACATCCTTCAACAAGCTAATTCCAAGTACAAACAGGACAACTTCTTCAACAAGGTTCAAATTTAGAAAAAGCTTCCCCATCTCCCATGGGAACTTGATGCAATGGGGACCATTGCTTCCTAATGGGGGAGGAATGATCCAAGTGGATATTGGGGGCCACCCACCTATTCCACTATATCAAAACACAGTTTTCCACCTTTGCAGTTTTCTACGGTTTTTTCGGGTCCTAAACTTTTGGGGTCGTTTTGAGGCCCTAAACGACATTTTTTTGGCTTGGAAGCACCTAGTTTATTTGAACGATTTAGGATGGACCATTCAGAATGTGTACGTCTCAGTGAGACCTTTACGATGAGGTACCAAATGCCCCAAATGGATATCGTATGAAAAAGTAACGTCCCTGGGAAGTTAACATATCAACTACCCCCATTGGGGCCCACAAACATTTTGTGTTTCATCTCTCGAGGTTAGGGTTTTGGATGTTTAGGGTTTTCTCATTTATGATTTATGTTAAAAATGCCTTCAGGGTCTCATTGTAATCATATTCTTGTGAATGTGTGTAGTCAACACAACTCTTCTTAGAGATAAGCTACCACCATTCTAGCAATTTCATTTCACTCTATATTTTTTACAGTCTCTTCATATTTCATTCTTTAATACAAATTGAGTATTATTATATTTTTTTGTTTCTTATGATATCTCTATGTGTTTCCTTGCTATATCTTCGCATTCATTCCATTCTCAACATAATATGAATCATGAATATATCTTCAATTTTCTCACTTGTGGAACAATTTATTAGTTGAATGATCTTATCCTCTACACGATGTCGAACCAAATGGTACTTCATTTTGATGTGCTTGGTTCGATCATGGAATCTAGGATTATTTTCCAACTTGATTGCAAAAGTGTTGTCAATCAAATTTGGAGTAGCATTTACCTTTTTTTCCTGCGACTCATCTAGTATATCCCTGAGTCATCCAATATCCTTTGTTGCCTCTACATCAACCACATATTTTTCCTCTGTAGTGGAATCTGCTAGAACAGACTTCATGTGTGATCTCCAAGATATAGTTGTTGATCTAAGACTCGTGAGGTATCCTAAGGTAGAAACTCCATTATATGTATCCCCATCAAAGTTTGAATATGTATTTACAACTAGTTTCAAGCCCTCCACCTTAGAGTATTTGATCCCAAAGTATTGAGTTCCCTTAAAGAACCTTATAACTCTCTTTGCAACACACCAATGTCCTTCACAAGGATTTTGTGTGAACCTAGAAACGATCCCAACTAAAAATGAAATATATGGTCTAGTAGTAGTAAGGTAGATAAGACCCCCCATGATTTGTCTATATTTAGTTGCATCTTCAAATTCATTCCCTTCTTTTGATGTTAACTTTAGATTTTGTTCCATTGGAGTAGAAGGAGGATTACAATCGACCATGCCAGATTTATTCAATAGTTACCCAATGTACTTCTTTTGGGAGATGAATATATACCTTGGATTCTGAATTACTTCAATACCTTAGTAGTGAAGATGTTCCATGTCTATAATATCAAAACCCTTCTTCAATTATTTCTTTATGGATGCAATATATGTTGGAAGATTGGTTGTTGTCATTGATGTCAACCCTAGTCATGGGTTTTGGACCGCAAGATTGATGAAGGTATTTGGACATGAAGGAAAATGCACATAAATATACAACACCCATGGATGGATAGTATACATCATGTTGTTTCGGTGGTATGTGGCACGTCACATGGATCCTCATGGTTGAGGAGAAATGAATTTTTGAAGATGACAAAGTGAATTGAAGAAGGAAGTACATGTAGGCCCTGAAGATAATTAAAGAAAAGAATTACAAAATAAGAAAGTGTCAAGTCGGCCCTATTGTTAAAATAAAGTGACATAAATGGTATAAATAAACATAATTATACATTCATTTGATACACGTCGAATTTCAGAGGTAATAATAAGAAAAGAAGGTCGGATTTCAAGGGAGGATGAAGTCTTTTGGTGATGTGTTCTAAGGTATGTTATTTTCAGGTCATCTTACCATTTTTTCTATAAAAAAATTTCTAGAACGATTCAAATGGTGAAATCTCTATGGTATTGAGAAGACATATCAAGGTACCTCTGGTAAAAGTTTCAGCTCTTGATTCGCTATAATTATGGAGATACACTCTGTTGAAGATAGGGTTTGTGACCAGTCTTGAAGCTAGTCAATAAACAGGTGTTCCAGGTAAAACAGTCATAACTTATTCATAAAGAATCCAAATTAAGTGGGACAAATTTCATTGGAAAGAGTACAGACTTTATTTTCTTGTGTGCGAGTTTCAGAATTTGATGTTAATTATTGAGCATTCTGTGCAAGTTCACTCTCTTGAATAGACCAGAATTGAATAAAGTCTACCATTCTTTCTATAACCTCCTTTTGGGGAGGATTAAAGGAGTGAAAATTGGAGGAGTTTTAGAGAATACATTGAATAATATTATCTATAGGATCATATTACTCCAAGAATTGAAGAATTGCAGAAATTGAAGAAGTCTCAGGAAGCATTATCAGGTTATATATGATGATTGGTTGATGGTGATGATTTAATGTAAAGTTTTATTATCTCTCATATATTCTTGGGTGGAAGGAAGGGGCAAGGATGGAGAGTTAAACTCTCTCTTGATATTGGAGGATTGTATATTCCTCTTGGAGGTTTATCCCT